>PVJH01014537.1:0-56609 GCA_004026705.1 Nesogale talazaci | reverse complement strand
AAACTTTGGGTCTCCACTTTGCCTCTGTACCTTCATGCCAATTTGATCAAAACACACCTAACATTGAAGTCAACTATTGACTTTTCATTAGACATTGCTATTACTAATATTTCAGAATATTGGAATATCAGTAAATAGGAGCAATTCTTCAGGATTACTCCTCTCTTTGGGTTTTCACTAATCTTCCCTTATTTTTTTTACTCATGAATACAAGTCAACAAGTATTAATACAAAAGCAAAGGAAATTATATTAACCCAAAATATCAAGAAAGTGTTTCTTGAAATATCTTCAATCAAGTTGTATTTATTTATTGTTTGCCATCTCTCTAAACATTCACTGAAGAAGTATGTCCTCATTGATTTGGATCAAACATAAAAGACAGTTTTTGCATCCTTGAGTGAAGCAAGTCCTATATTTTTAAATATTATTGAAACTTTGGTAACAAAAAGAGAAGTCTGAAGGGAATAAGATATCTGTAGGGTAAATGGGATAATCTACCCTCATTACCAATTTCTAGTACAACAACCATTGATATATGCAAAGATTGAACAAGTGCATTGTGATGGAGAATCGCTCTGTGCAATTTTCGTCACCATTTTATCATTCATGAAGGTTTTAATTTTCCTAACACTTCTTTATAATAATCCTTCATTATCACCCTGAAGAAGATCTGTCAATTGTCTCTTTTATATTTCAAAAAATTAGACCCTATGTTTCTCCAAATTGACCTTTTATTTGTTTTTTGTGTTTATTTTTTTTTGGGGGGGCATCACTCAAATTGACCTTTTATACCCGTCTTATTTACTGGTTCAACAGGTTATCCTATAAGCTAATGTTTTCATTGTAGGTTTCTTTGAAAAAAGGTGTCCTAATGAGACTAAAACAAATATTCTTTTGAGAGAAGAAAAATGTTGTCATGTGTTAATTACTTTGAAATATATCAGTGTGTATTACTCTCAAGGCTAGTAACAATACTTTTTTTTTTTGTTTTGTTTTGTTTTGGGGCATCACTGCTCTCCGGTGGTGGGAGTAGGAGACCCAGCCCCACTGCTGGAATTGAACCTCCGTCCCAGTGGGCTGCAGTCCCGTGCACAACCACTACGCCACCAGGGCTCAGCCCTAAACAATACTTTTTAATTTGTGCTTATATCTATGTGATTAGAGTATGATACATATTCAATTTAAGAATAGTCTCTAAGTATAGTATTCTGAGCTATCTAGTTGCCCAATAAGTAAAACTATAATTGGACTAGTTGCTATCAAGTAGAACTTGATAGAACAAAGGTGACAACATGCAAACTGGAAGGCATTTGGATTGACAAAATTTACCTTGGCTGAATTTTAGATGTTGAGCTCTAAGACATTATTCCTGGTCCACCTTAGTGCGGATGCTATAATGAAGCCAGCTCAGCATCGAAGAACCAGCAAGTTCTCAATTAACGATATCTGTTGCTACACATGAGGTCCATACAGGGATACTCAACATAAATAAGCCTTAGCGTTTGCCACTAAGCGACGAATGGCTCATTTATTGCAGAGATTTTGAAATGCCAGTGGCTTATTATCATTTTCAAATATTATTTTTTAACAACATGAAATGTGGCTACACACTTGTGCCTTGCCCAAATAGAGTAGGTAGGAATAAAATGGACTATATTTGTAGAAAGAGATGATAGAAAAATCCAATGTCATTAGCTAGAACAAAGGAAGGGAAAGATAGTAGCAGAGATCATCAATTTCTTTTATGCAGCTTCAAGTTGAAGGTGAAAAAACTTAAACAAGTCCAGGAGAGTCAAATGCTGACATTGAGCATCTAAAACAAATGCATAGGCCATCGTAAGAAAAGATTTGACACGTTGGCTGAAGTAAATCCTGCATTTACTGATGTGGTTCGACTCCAAATGAGCAGACAGAGCTGCAAACATCTGGAGACACTCTTAGTTGTCGGATAACATAAAGAGCATCATACACAAAGAAGGTAAAAGCCATTAAACAATGTCATTAAAGATAAAACATGAAAATATACTAAAGTGAATATGAGAAGCCACTTTGAAACTTACTAATCATAGACAGCTAAGGCAAAAAGAGGAAACTATGGAGTAAGCAAGATAAACAGAAAATTTCCCAGGTTCTTGTCTTAATGATGTCACATGACCCCCTGGGCTTAGAATGGATCAAGAACTGCAAAAGCAAATAAAGGTTGATAGTGAGTTAGGACACTGTCGTAAAAGTATGAGTAGAGAAAATCATGAATTGTTCCAGAGTAGTAGGAGTGAGAAACATTAAGAAAAACCAAAACAGTAATACTGGAATTATTTGGAGGAAGAACCACCAGGTAGGGAGGTAAAGAAAAATGACAGTTCTACAATGGAAATATGTGTGGAGGACATAAGGTAATAATGAAGATCAGAACAAATTCTTGATGCCAGAAATATTAGTTTCAGGCCATTTCATTAATTATATGAATTAAGTGATGTTTGTTTTATTTACTTTCCAAGTTAGGGAAGTTGAATGATAATATGCAATCTTTTCAATAAATGATTAAGATATATAATTTACTTTTGTTGATTCTGGGAAGAATGATTGGTTGTTAATAAATTAAAAAAATGGTCTTGTCAGTCTCAAAACTTCAGTTAATAGTATAATAATAATTCACAGCATAAATAATTACCATTGCTAATGAATAGCAAGTGAAACATGAATCAGATGAAGCAAGAACATAGTAATATTGATTTATTTCTGTAAAGCCTCCAATTCTTCATATTTCCATGCTTAATTTTATTCTCTAAGAAACATTCTTTATTTAAAAGATGATGATCAGGATATTTGTCCAGAGTAGCAAGTCCTGTGAGGTAGGTGAATTGAGTGCTATTCAGAAAAAGTCATCAGATATATAAACTTCAAATCAAATGCACTTATTATTTAAAATAACCACAAAATGCATATCTTGATTTAAATTACTTGACTCTATCAGTTCTTTATGGACACATATGAACTAATGGAGATTATTTACAAAAACTCAACCCTCAAACACTAAATTTTACTTTCTACTCATTAAGTTCTATAAATTTAGCCTTATTTTTACTAAAGCTAATCATGTATATTATATTAAAAATGGAGCTTAGTATTTGGTGATACTGTTATTTTTGCTACTTCTTTTTATAATCTCTTTCACAAGCACTCTGAATTCTTTGAATAGAAAATGTCTTTATATAACCATAATTGTTTGTGTGAAATGTATCTAATTGGAAGTATAATTAATTTATGGTTAAGCCCAGGATATGATAAGTTCACAACCCATATATTTCAAATTATATTTTTAAATTTTTTTGTTAGACCATTTGCCAAAGAAAATCATTTTAATTCTATACATATAGAAGACATTCCAATATGATCTTGGTCCCAAAGAACTCAGAATTTGCTGAGGAGTAGACTCTGTAAGCTAAGTTTATAGCTCCATGAAACTCTAGACAGTTATCATTATTAAAGATTTTAGAAATCAAGTTATTTCACTGGGCAACTCTGTTTCATAAGACCTCATCGAAGAGTAAAGATGCCATCAAAAGGACTAAGGTGTGCCTGATCCAAACCATTGTTCTTCAATTGCATCATAGGCACATAAAATCTGAACAATGAATAAAGAAGAGCATAGAAGAATTGATACTCTGAAATTATGACTTTGATGAAGAATTTTGAAAGTACCATGACTCAACAGAACAAAAACAAATTTGTCTTGGAAGAAATATACGCTGCGCCACAAGTACTTCGAACAATTTGTCAGGAGAGATCTTTCTTGGAAAAAGACTTTATGACTTGTTTATTAGAGGGTTGGCAAAATGAAATAAAATAAAACAGGAATGCCTTCAAGGAGATTGATAGACACAGCAACTGCATTAATTGGCTCAAATTCAGCAACACTCACGCGGCTGGCCCAGGACCCGGCAGGGCTTGGTTCCGCAGTACGTAGTATTACAGGGAGCCAGAATCAAATTGATGGTATCAAACAGGCACAAAAGCAGCTATTTACTAAAGAAAACTACTGTTGCCCAATTGCATATAACTTGTTGCATAATCCACTTTTATAACAATGGGTATTTCATAAACAAAAACATACTGCTCATATATTAATTATATTTTGCACTAATAATGTATTAATAAAGAGTACTTAATAATTCATAGATGGCTACACTCTACTATGTGTTACATGGGTTATTGCATTAATCTTCAAAAAATACCTACGTTTAATATCTGCAGGCCATGGCCTGGGTTTGATCTTCTCTGGCTTCCCTGTAAGGCATGTCTCACCTTCCATCTTTAGTTCCAATATTCTACACAAATTGCTCCTCACACAGCATTCAGCATCTACTCTGATAATTTACCAGGGTGATCACAGAGAACTCACTGACTACTTTTGATTATTAGAGTTTACAAGGGGAGCTAAACAAGTTACCACACATAGGATCAGAAAATATTCAGAATCCAATCATGGGTCCACAGCAGCACGTCGCCTTAGCCAGAGAGCACGTTTTCTCTGCCCTCAATCTATCAGCCCTGGAGCCCTGGACCCGGAAGCCCACCTGTAGCGCAGTTCTATCGTCCCAGCGCTGTTCCACTTGCTCTGGGCCCCACTTTCCAAGCCATAGGCTCTGATGTCTCTGGTCTGGGCTTCCACCACTTCAGACGGAAATCTGGAACATGGCTTTCCAACAATCCTGGGCTTTCTCCCTGTGTCCAATAGGACTCATAATGAAGTGACCAGATTTTAACATTGCTAAAGCGGGACACCATTGACTAGAGGGGAGAGGCTATTCCCTTCCCATTCTCCCGCCTTAGCTTGTTGTGCATTTTTTCCCCAAATCGGGACTTTTTAAAAATGCCGTGGGACCTTGGAAAATTGTTTAAAATCGGGACTGTCCCACCAAAAGCTGGACATCTGGTGACTTTACTACACAAAGGAATGACTTTGAATGAAGAGCAGTTTTTGTCTTTTAGTAAACCTTACTCCCAAGGAAACACAGGGTGGTGGCTTATGCCACACCCTCTAGTAGAGTTTAAAGCACATACCACTTCACTTCTGCAACAGAGACTACCCTCCATGCAGGATTATAGTCACAGGCCTAGAATTCTAGAAGGGCCTTATCAATTAACTGAATCTCAGTGCTTGTGAAAATCCCTTTCATTTTTTTCTTCGTTTCCATTTGCTGAAAGATAGCTCTCACCTCAGCATTCTGTAGATACAATTTTATTTTGCTCTAGTATACTTTCTAACTCTTGCGATGACTTTGTATATAAGTTATTAAAAAACTTACCTTTTTGTTTGGTTCCTTCTATGACATTCTCCTTAAATTTTTGGTAAACTTGAAGCACTGTATCTACTTTTATGTTTATTTATAATTTAAATCAGTTTTTAAAGCTCATCTGAAATTTGAAAAGCAATTTACCATATTGTTTTGGAAAAAATAACCACAAGTATGTGATTATTTTATGAAATATAATTAATTCTTTATTCTTTCTTTCTGGTTCTTATGAGCTCAATTATACATATATATTTTAATTTTATATATTTACTATGATATGTCATTATTTTATATATTCTATATTTAATTATCCACATATATACTCATTCTATGTGCTCTTTGAGCTTTCCATTAATTAAGCTTTCTTTACTCTCAGTTGGATGGATTCTGTGAAATATCTACTGCATTAGCATACATGTTAAGAGGTTTTAATGATAGCTCTAAGTCATCTTTTGACATTTAAATTTTAGCATATTTTTATTTAAAATATTATATTTTACTTTTATGTATAAGTACTACTTATGATAGTTTATTAAAGGATTTGCTCCTTAAATCATTTAAAAACGCTAATGAAAGATTGTCCTAAGTTATAAATATTTAGAGATCTCCTGGCTGTATTATCTATTATTCTTCATCTGTTTAATAGAAGCTGGTGTTCTCCTGTGTTTTATAACTTAGAAGAGTATGTTATAATTCCATGAGGTAGCATTTAGGAAAATCTGGGAGACTTAGTTTTAAGAATAACTTCCAGAGAGAAATGTTCACATTCTTTTGTAAAATATTTTATAAAGCTATTAATGCGATTCCTTTAAAATTATGTTCTTCATAGCTTATTGGGCTTATGGATAATAAAACACCAAATCTCCAAATATAATAAGTAAGCATAGCTTTTAAAAATGATCAGATATCTATATATTTCTATTTAAGATACACAGAATGACAGGAGTAAAAGGAGTACATATTCCTGCCTACTCTTGACTTAAAATGAGAATGTTCTAAAGATATACTCAGATATCTCTAAGCTGCTAAGATTAATAAACTGGAAAATAGCAGGGTGTCAGATCAAAAACTTCAATTAATTCTTGATTACATATTTCTGTTACTTTTTAATTGGGAACTTTACTGTGTCCCTCTGGTGAAACAAAGTTCTGTTTCATTACTAGGTGAGTTTGCACTATTAACCCTAAGGTCACCAGTCCAAATCCACCAGCTAAGGAAGACAGAGAAGGCTGTACATTTACAACATTGTTGAAACCAGTGTGGTAGCCATTGTACAGCACTGCGCGATACGATTGGACTATAGAATGGTATAGTTAAGATATCCTGATTAGGTTCTAATAAGATAGGCTGAAAGAAAAGAGAAACATTTATAACTTTGGTAAACCTAGGATTGAAATGGACTCTACGGAAGTAGATATAGAAAAACAGCAGCAGAGATGTTCTCTCTCTCTCTCTCTCTCTCTCTCTCTCTCTCTCTCTCTCTCTCTCTCTCTCTCAAAAGACACACACCTGTAAGTATTAAGCATATTGTACTTATAAAAGTGTAAGGTCGTGCTTGTAACATCACAAACACCTTTACTAAGCATACATAAGTATATATGCGTGTGTGTGATGCTACTGTTCCTCAGCATAGCCTGTATAGAGGTGAATTCACTTCTGAAGATGGTGTTTCCTCATCTTTAGTAAGCATGGTGTCCTTAAGGAGGGAATGGTTTCTCCTGACTACATGGTATAGTCTTGCCATCCTCTTCCTAGAAACAATCTGGCTGTTTTTCAAGGACAGATTAGTCTATTCTTCTGGCTGTTCATGGCAACCAAGAAAGATGATGCATTTATCTCTAAAACTCTTAGTTTGGAGCTGACTACATCAGCCAATTGCAGATACATTCTTTGACCCATTTGTAAGCAGTGACATTACTTTCTGAACTTAATAGTAATATGAACAATAATATGAATAATATGAACAATACAAATAATAATATGAATAATATGAAAAATAATGTGAATAATAATAATAATACAAACTTAATTGCAATACCTTGGTGATCAATCTCTTAGTTTGTCTACTATTCATTCACAGTGCTATTCAATGATGACTCATAGTGAATCACTGTGGATTTTTAATACTGTAAATGTTTACGGGAATAGAAAGCCCAGTTTTTCTCCTACGGAGCTACTGATGGTTTTGAATTGCCAACCATGTGGATCCTAGCTACTTAGTCCATGCTATATGCACTACAGTTCTAGGGCGGCATCCTCCTTCTATTATGTATATGTATTTATATATAGCCATATAGGTGTGTATACTAACACACACATATATACACACATATATAGTCACTAATTTTTCTTCTCTAGAGATCTCAGCCTAATACAAATTTCCTTGAAACTTTAGAGCTACTTCTGGAGATGCATTTCTGTTCTCTTTCATCGAGTAGCACATTTAATGGAAATTAATATAAATGATGCTAACTTGTTCATAGATATAGGGTAATAAAAGGACATTAGCCTGAGTTATATGCACCTTACTGATCAGAATGACATCTTGTCACTTAAAGTATGATATTTTCCCAATAAATTGTGTTGTTCATTTACTACACTTAACATTGTGCTGTCTTATATAGTCACTACTGGGTTCATGAACACAGGTTGTGCATACAAGTAGATTAAATCCTTGACAATTTGTTTTTCTCTTTATTTTACATTGTGTTATTTAATGGAGCAGTTATGAAAATTTTGACATTTTATGGTAGGATATAGCATAAGGATTTTTCACAGATTATTCTGAGATGATTTATTTGATGTTATTTTGTAGAAATGAATTAAAATTCTGTCATTTGGGTTGCTAAACTTTATTAGTGGATTTTATATAATATGTATATAGCACATTAAAGTTTATATATATGAAAATGTCAGTATGAGGATTTGTGGATAAATGTGCATTTATTCATATATAGTATTGGTATGGTAGTTACATAAGTTTATTCAACTATAAGATATATAAAAGAGCAGGGTGTCTTCCATTCTGTCAGTCAGGTCACAGACTATGGACACAGCCTTCTTATGAGGCAGGCGTGGGGTTTCTCTCTGCTATCATTTATCCTTCTTATGGACTCAGAGAACAACGGGAGCCTTGTCATGTTTTCCCCAACCCTGGAGTCACACGACTTTGAATACCTGACTTGTGATACCCCTGCCTCGTGCATCATTGTGTAGCATGTCACGATTCTGAAGAGGGACATGTGGGCTAGTATCAGAATGATAGACTTGTCAAGGACCAGGCTGGCATGTTTTCTTGATATATAATAATTGCTTGATATGAAGTTGTTTCTTAGACACTTACGAGTGTCATTGGATTTGTTTCTCTAGTCAAACTGGCTTAGCACACTTAAGAAAATCAAGACAAAAAAAAAAGAAAATAACACTCAAGTAAATGAGTTACACAAATCAAGATTTACCTTTTACTTTAGAAGAAAACAAAAAAATGAAAAATGCATGTCTGTTAGTATAGAAAGACGATGATTATCAGAGGTCTCTCAGAAATGGCTGAAAAACTCAGAGAAAATGAGAGTATGGTCATTAGTAGTTAATCTTTAACACCATTCGTCAGATGGGATTTAGTCATATTAACTTTTAACTTTGTATCTCTTTCTCTCAGAATTTTATGAACCAAAAAATGCCTAAAACAGGACCACATATATGCCATCTATTTTTCCTTTCATCTAAACTGAGCTAATTATGACAACATGTAGGGAATTCCCCATCCTAAGTCTACCTTATTTCCCTCCCTTCCCTTATTTTCCAAAATGGGATGGCTATAATAAAATCTTTTCAAAATATTAACTATGGAGCTGCATCAGAAGGCTTAGTTTGTCTTTATGAAGAATGTATTAGGCCCTTATCAGTACAGCAGGTGCCTTTTCCCATCCAATTAATATCTAAATCCTGTTTCAAGCTCCATTTCACACATGGTGCTCTATGAGAACAACAGAAATTAAGATTTGTTTCAAGTATCTTTTTCCTTGTGATGTATCTCTCTTTTGGGGTAATTTTTAGAGTGAGAAAATACCAGTTCATAAAGTCTTTTGGCCACTGTTCAATTGTATTACCTCAATTCAATTAAATTTTCTGAATTTTATGTTTCTGATTTATAAAATGGAACAGAGTTCATAAGATGATGGCAACTATGAAAGTATATATAATTGGTGGTTTTAATTTTTATTTATTCCTCTGAATGTTGTTTTTATGTTATCCATACCACTATTTTTATAGAATAATCATAATGTGGAGCAGATAGCTATGGACAAAGTTTCATGGGATAATCTATGGAGGGCAGTTATGCTCCCTACTGTGCCGCCAACACTCTGTAGACAGCAAACTGCTCACTCTGGTCACAAAGATTATAAAAAAAATGAAATATTTTGAATATTTGTATGACTTTGGCAAGCAAAACCTGACTTGCATATTAATAATATTTCAAATATAATCATAATTCTCACATTTAAATTTTAGAGTGACTAGGGAGGAAATGTGTCAAATAATGTCAATTTTTCCTGATTATTTTGAAATAATGTCATATTCTTGATAGGAAAGTCAACTTTATTGGGATTTCATTATGAATGATGTCTCTATAAGCCAGGAAGGAAATTATGAATCTACATTTCTATTTTCAAGTCATCTGAAATATTTTAAAGTGCTCTTTGTTTTCAGGTGTCTAGAGATTTCTTTCTACCAAAAAATTGACCAGATTGTGTAATTTATCAAGTCACCTTGAATAAATGGTTTTTCTAATGTTGTAACTGTATAATGTATAATGTATAATAAACTGTATAATGTTTCTAATGTATAACTGAACTTTTTTTCACCCTCCCAAAACCCTGGTGGCATCATTGTTTTTCATTGGACTGATATCTGAAAGGGCAAGAGTTCGACACCAGGGGCTTTCTCCTCCCATAAACAGTTTTATGCTCAGAACAGAGGCAGTGACTTATAGGGTCATGATAGGTCAAAATCGACCTGGTGACAGTGAATTTACAGTTGTGAGGATACCCTCTTCCAGACTGGAAGCAAGGAAAATACTATATGGTTCTTTTAACAGAATCCATAATCATGATATAAGGGTCTTGAAAAAGAACAGTGTATGTCATAAATACAGTGAAATTAGTACTGATTCTTATAGGGAAGCCCTGAAATAAATCCCCCATGTGGTTAGTCCTGCTGTTGAGATTTCTTATTTCAAAATATAAGTAACATTTTCACTCAACGTTAAGTTATAAGACTTGTTTCAATTTTAATTGGCCACCACTCATATATGTATGTATGTGTATGTGAGTGTAAAACACATATATCATGCATTTTAATGTCCTTTCTTGATAGACTTCATCAATATTTTCTAATGACCCTGATTATGAAATAAAAATCTTCATGTATAAATGCAGAAAATCATTTCTGTACCTTAGTAGATACTGTCATGCCAAGAGATATTCATGAAAAAAGTTATGCGTCACAAAGACATCTGGATTTGTATCCTTCATGTAGCAAAATGAAATGTGACACATAACACCATATTTTCCTTCTGTGCTGTGAGTGAAAGAATGATTTTTCCATGTCGAGTTTTTATTTGGAAATGAAATGATTCATGGCTTGGTATTTATCAATATACTTTTCACTTTCCAAAGATCCTTACAAAAAAGAAAATATCTTTAATGCGCAGAAAGCCTTTAAGCAGCGTTTTAAAACTGGTTACTGAGACATACCACCCTGTTCATACAGGTATATGTGGCAAGAAAATGGCCTTGCTGGGATTTCTCCCATAACCTACTTCAATATGTTAAATCAAGACTTGTGATTCAGAAATTATGACATCATTTGACATAAATAATGCCTCTATTTCCTTTTTTACTTAAAATTATGTAATATCCCAGTCAGTTCTGGGATATATAAATGCATCAACAACTCTCCAATTTCAAATGACTTCTCTTGATTTGCCATTCAACCAAAGTCTCAGACGAGTATGAGTGAGTATGCCCCCCAAAGGAAATTGTTTTCCTAAGCGATGTACTTAAAATAATTTTTATAAAGCAACTTTATATCCTTCAAAGAACTCTCCATTACACGTCACACATTTGTCACAGCTGGATTCCATTCTTGGAAACATTTTTCAAACTCATCTGCTGGGGTGACTCACAGCCTTGTTCTTTCTCTTCACCTCTTCTACATCTTCAAATCGCTATTTGCACGTCCCTCCTCATTCACGGAAACAAAGAGGTCGTTCGGAGCACAGCCAGAGCGTATCATACATGGGGCATTAGAGGCATGCTGCTTTTGAACAAAACTGGCACACTGAAATGGCTGCATGAGCAGGTGCACTGTCGTGGTGGCTAAACCATCCGCCCATCCGCCAGATATCAGGCCCTTTTGGTCGCACAGGAGCACTGTCTTTTCAGAACCTCTAAATGGAAAGCTTGATCAACAGGCACTATCCCCCCAGATAAAAAGGGGGGAAAAAAGAGCGCATTGTCTTGATCTTTGATTTCACGTGGTGAATTTTTGTGGGGCCTGGTAGTGATGTTGTCTTCCATTGGCTTGACCCGTGTTTGCTTTTGGAGCTGTATGAATAGAACTAGGTCTGGTTACTAGGAAGGAGCATGGGGATAAAGTGTGGGTCATTTTGGAACTGGTCTCTCACCGCATAGCATATTTTCATTCCACATTCCTTTTCCTGCTCAACTCGAGGTACAAATTTCTCAGCGGTCCTTCTTATTCCCAAATCTTCCGTTAAAATGTGCTAAACCGAACTCCAAGATAGTCCGGAGAACTTCCACATTTCTTCAACGGTCCATCGTCAATCTTTGATCGTGCATGCAATTTGCCAATACTTTGGTCTGTTTGGGAAGTGGACAGAGATCCAGATGGTTTGTCATCAATGGACATTTCACTTTTTCTGAAATGAGAAAACCACTCACACAATCACTGTATGTTGTTGAGTTTTCCCATAGTGCTGTCCTTGTAAGCTGAATTTACATCATAACAGCGTCTGGAGCATTTATCCTGGGCAGGAAACAAAATTTCATGGTCACACACTGTTCGCTTAAATCCATGATCACACACACACAAAAATGATATTCAAGTGATACCACTTTTTGATTTCACGAAAAAACTCACTGTGACCAAAAAGAACCTTCTCAGGCGATGCTGCTGGGCGCACTGACTCTGAGCTTTTGTTGGATGCTTGTCTGGGGGGAAATGGGGGTGCTTTTCCTGTTTTTTTTTTCTTTGGGGGGAGGGGTATGCCCTTGTAAACTTTCTATACAAGTCTTCTCTTCAAAGCTTCTCGAATAGAGTCATTTTTCTTATCTTAAGTAGCTTTACTCTAGTCACTAAAATAGTTTTAGAGCACTCATTTCAAATAACTATGGGAATTACTAAGTTTCCTTACGGGAATAGAAAGCACCATCTTTCTTTGTGCACAGTGACTGGTGAAGTGAAACTTTGGACCTCGTGGATCACTGCATGCTGTGCAAAAACCCCACATCACAGAAACATACAAGCCCTCACAGGTCAGCAGACTGACAAAGAATAGAAACACAGGGTAGCTAAAATTCAGTGAAAATTATGAATGAAAAGAGATGAACAGAAGATTTTAAATGGCAGACCAAGAAGAAAAAATGGCATATCATAATGTACATAGACCTGGAGTTAGAAAACATACTCAGCATTTTTCAAGCTGAAAAGCTGAAAATCAATCCTAACTTTGAATTAGCAATATTGAATGTTTCTATGGGGCAAATTTTAAGTGACACAAAACCAACAAATAAGATGCAAGCAGTACACAGACTGAGTGAATAAGAAAAAAGTGAGTTACACTTTACCTTTTCATCAGGTGCATGCGATTGACAATTGATGCTATTTAAGAATGAAACACAAACTACATTGATATTATTGTGGAATAAACTAGGACCAGAAGTTGACAGACTTTCAATTGAAATGTTTCAACAAACGGAAGCAGTGCTAGAAATTCTCAATTGTCTATTCTAAAGTATTTGGAAAATCACTCCTTGATCCAAGACTAGAGGATTCCAAGTAAAGATGATTCAAGACAATGCACAAATTGAAAACGATTATTTAATATGTGCGATTAAAATACTGTAAAAGATAATTTGAAAATTATTCATGATACTGGAGTGGCAGATTTAGGTGATGAATTCAAGCAAGATTAAAAAGAGGAGGTGGAACAGAGGACAAGGTTGCTATCAGGTGGATCTTTGCTAAAAGCAGTAAGACCAACAAAGATATTTATTTCTGTTATATTAACCCTGCAAATGCATTGGGCTGTGCAAAGATTAATGAATCCAGGTTAATATTGCAGAAAATGGAAACACTATAAAGTATCGAACACTTCCATAGACCAAGAAGTAGGTATTCCTCCAGAATGAGGGGATACTACATGATACACAATCAAAATAAGTGAATGAGTGGGTTATATCCTTTCATCATACATATTTAATCTATATGTTGCAGTAATAACCAAGTTCATGGACTATATAAAGAAGAATATAGTATCAGGACTGAAGAAACATAGATGGCACAACCTTGCTAGCTAAAGGATTTTTAAAAAATTGTAATTCTTACTGATGAAAATCAAAGACCAAAATCCTTAATGTGATTTACACTTCAACATAAGTAAAAGAAAGAAATCCTTATAACGGCACCAATAAAGAACACGATGAAAGACAACAATATGATGAAGTGTAAAATAACTTTACTTGGTTCGACAATCAATACCCATGGAATCAGTAACTGATAAATCAGATCACCTACTGACTTTGGAAATGCTACTGCAACAGACATGATCAAAGTGCTAAAAACAAACATGCCACTTGAATAACTAAGCTCCCCTGGACTCAAATCAATCTTCAAAGGTCACATATGCATGCAAAAGATGGACACCAGATAAGGAACACCAGCGAATACTTGATACCTTTGAATCATTTTATAAATACACCATGGAGGGCCATAAGATTGAAAAAAGATCTCTAGGAAGATACATAACCACGTTCCTGAGAAGCAAGGAGAATGGACAGTGACACTTAAGATACTTTGAATGTTGTCAGAAGAGACCAGACCCAGGAAAAGGATGATCTTGGTAAAGTAGAGAGTTAGACAGAGTAAGAAAGATCCTTGCTCCCTCTTGTACAATCCTCTACTTCTCAGTTGGCTTCTGTAAGTCACTTCAATGGCCACACGGAACTCACAGATATTTGCAATTAAAGGGATTTATTACAGAGGCTAGCATGTTGGAATCTCTGTGAGAAATGCTCAGAAGAAAGTTGCCCTCACAGCACAATTTCTTATTTGCCAGGCCTGCAGAAAGGTCTCTTCTGGCTGTCAGCCTCTTGGCCCGGCCTCTGCCCAGATTAGGCAATGCTACACATCCCTTTGAAGTCGGAGTGATGGTTAGAGGTGATGTCAACTTGACACTCCTAGATCAGGTAGTGCTCAGCTCCATCTAGCAATTACATTGCAACCTAATGGCACCTCCTTGGTATCATAAGCCTTTGAGTTTAGAAGACAGAGACCTAGGACAGTCGGCTCCTCATGGGCCCTTGGGCCCTTCTGCTAGCACTGCATCTTGCAACTAGTTCAGTGATTCCAGGAGTCACCAACCTAGAGGATTCATTGGACAGGCTTCCTCTGCATTCATCAGTCCATGGTCCCATCTGTCTCTGCTTTCTCCTCCTGCTCCCAGTTCATCTGCTTCCACATGTCAGGAGAAGCCAACTCGATGTGGTGTATGCCCCATCCCTATGAATTGGAGCTAACCTATGATACCTGAAAACATAAATGCTGCAAGGGCATGCCAGTCCACTGTTAGCCTCAATCAGAAGACACTCGGCTCTGGCTTTGTGGTTCAGGAAAGCCCAGCCCTCCCGATGGAATACCTAGTGTCGCCCCACTACCCAAGCCAGTCTTCTGCTCCAAATCATTCAGTCTGGAAAGTTCACAGCCATGTTTCATGCTCTGGCAAATGGTCCTGCTACTACTACTACTCTTCAGCATCCCCCCTGGTGCGATGGCTATCTCGTGGCTCTGGGATGTTCATCGTCCTTCACTCTTAGTTCTCCTTTTGTGCTGCTCATTAAGTTCCCCTCTGGTTTTATACCCCACAGAAGGCAATCAAAGGTAATCCTGCTAATAATCACTCTCGGCTCCATTATCGTGTAATCCCACCAGCACTTCTCTCACCTTCTCACGCTCAGCCATCAGGAAAAGGGAAGTCTAGGCTCTGACCAGAAAGAAACTGTTCAAGAAGTTACTGCGTTGCAGCACCCAATGGGCTTGGTTTAAGCAGTGGCTTCAACAGAGGATTCAAATATAGGAACTATTTTGAATGCAGCAGCACTAGGTGGTGTTTTATTCTATCAGAATATGCCCCCTGGCACCTAACAACAAAAATGGACATTGAATCAAATAAAAACTCTCAGCTTTGGAGAAGCTACTCCAGCAATTAAATCTCCAGGGAGAGAGAGCAGCTATAATATCTGAGTGTCCTCGAGAAAAGGACTTGTTTGTTTATTTGTCATTATCTCCTACCTTTAAAATTCATAAAATTTAATTGAGAACACCTCCACCCCAATTATATGGAAATAAGCTTCCTATTTGTTGAAGTACAATTTATATAACACAGAGGCACTGTAAAGTAGAGAAAATGGGTAGTTAATTATTTAAAAACTAAGGCAATAATAAAGTCTTCCATTTGAAAGAAATAATCTTAGGGAAAAATGAACCGATATTTCAAGTTTTAAAAGCCAATTATAAGCTACACAAAATAGCTTGATGAATTTATCATCTCTTCTGGGTTGAGTATATTTTTATAAGAAATAAAATCCTTTGCATGGAAATCTGTTAAATGATACCTTAGTTTTGATTCGTGATAGACATCAGTATGCTTTAAGCAGCATATGTACAAGGGGAAACTCTACTTCAAAGAGGAAAAATCTAAGTCTAATTTGCACTTAAGAGGAGGCACATGAAGGACTTCAGTCAATATAGAAAAGTTCATTGTATTTCTGTGTTAAGTATTTGATATGCTCTTCCAGCAGTTTAGTCACACAACTAATTTGCATGAAGAGTTTTTCTTAAATGTCAGAAGTGAGATATCACAATAAGTATTCTCTTTGATTAACATGTTCAAAATTTTGCTTGACCTTAGATGAAGATATACAATAACTCACTTCAAAAATGTGAATGTGGTCTTTAAAAATTGAAATGAAAAATTCATACTACAGATAAGATCAGAGTACTTTACACAGTACATATAGATTCAATGCCAAAATATATATTTTGCCATATTTAAGATATATTCTTGTGTAGTAGTTACATACTATGTTATCAATTTGAGACTTAAGAGTGAAGGATGGGGTTTATTCTGTCAATCGGGTTGCAGTTCAATAACCTAAACTGGAGGTGCTAAGGAAATAAAGTGCTCACTGGAGGTGGGACACATGCTCATTCTCTGTGAGACAGTCTTGTGGACAAGATGTACAGAGCTATGGAGTTGAAAGAGCCACGTGCAGGCCCCATCCAACAAAGGGATGCTCCTACAGCCACAGGATCTACAGGGTTTTCCACCCAGTGGCCTATGATATTCCCACATTTGGTGTCATGGCATGGCTGCATGGATCTAAAGGAAAATGTATGGACTAATATCGACTTATGAACTTATGGACTTGATCTGGACTGGACTGGGATGTTTTCTCAATATTCAATTGCTCTTATATATAAAGTTCTCTCTTGCACACATGAATGTCTATGAATTTGTTTCTCTAATCAACCCAGACTAACACATCTTGTACCGCCATTACCGAGAAAATTCAAAGAAGAATACATGTCTTTAAAAATCGGTTATACTTTAACAAATAGGTGAGCTATTTTTTTCTGGGTGTGATTTAAAGAGAACCAGTTCTTTTTCTTTGAGCTCTAGTGGTGCAGTGAGCTACACATTGAGTTATTAATCTCATAATCAGTCCCAAATCATCAGTCTTCGAAAAAAAAACAGGTAAAGATGCCTGCTCCCATAAAGATTTACGCTTCACAAACTGACAAAAGTTCTACTTTGTCCTTCAAAGTCACCTTGACCATAAAATCACTTGAGTTGGATTTCCGAGAAGTAGTAAATTATATGTTATTTTTCGGAATGTTATTTCATATTAAAGTTTTTCCAGAACTATAAAGCATTCTGTCTATTGGAAACTACAAACATATACAATGGGTACTTTTTGTATATACATCTACATGCATGCAAATTTTAATATTTTTAGCTATTGACCATTCTAATGTTATTAGGGAAATATGCTGTCATTAAAGACAGCTATTTAGTTCACCATTCAGATGGTCGGTAAGAATTTCATAAAGCATTGTTCTACCACGTGGCCATAGATAGAATGTCCAGTGTCAACATCTTATAATTTATATACTACCAGGTACCATGGATTCAATTTCAAGCCCAGATAATCCTTTGTTTGTCAGAGTAGAATTATGCTCACTTAGGTTTCTGATGGCTGGGTTTTTAAATATAGTTCTGAAGACATTTCTTCCAAGGTGGCTCTGGGTAGACTTAAGCACCAGTTTGTGGTAATAACAGAGATTACTAAACTTTCCTACTAGCTAGGGTCTCCAATATTTTTATATGCAGATTCTATAACTACTTTCAAGATGTGTAAATATATTTAATATTGTTCCAAAACTGTTCATTTACTGAGCATTCCTATTTCCTTAATCATAACTCTAATTGAAGTCTTAAGTAGAAGGTCTCTCATGTTATGTGGCCCATGTTACAATTCAGTGACGTGGTAACCAGACAGTTTACTTAGTCATTAATGACCAACATTTCCTGTAGCTTTTTATGTTGGGTTTATGAAGCCTAATCATAGTAGGTTATTTACAACAACACTATGACAAACAAAATATAACACTTGAAGTCTGTGAAGTAAATTTCAACACAAATTGACTCCCCCCACCTTTCTCCCCATAGCGTGTGTGTCGTAGGACTTTTCTACATGGATACTCATGGTTGTGATATTTAGAAAAAGATCAACAGGTCTTTCTATTGAGGTGAGTTATCTGGTGAGTTCAAGCTATCAACTCAGTCAAAAATCTAGTACCTAATTAGAATTTTTATAAGCAAGAAAAATTGTGGGCATAAAAAAACAAAAAGAAATCCTCTGGGCATAAAAAATCAAAAAGAAATCCTCCCACCACAATCACTTAGTCAACTCTGACTCTGAGTGACACTCTAAAGCTATAAATCTTTGTGGAAAAGGATAGCTGCAAGCTGCAGATGAGTTTGAACCTGGGACCTTGCAGTCAACACTCTGATGCTTACTCAAAAAAGTATGACTAGGACTCCTGGATTGCACCCCCACAGTTCCTGATTTGGGATATGGTGACATAGGTCTTGTCTACCAATTATAATATCTTGAATGACTGCTTGTAAAATTTTTGAGGTCCCAATCAGTATGAAACTCACTAAGAGAGATGTGCAAACCAAATAGAAAAAAAAAGATAACAAACTCATTGCCATCCCATTCAATTCTAACAGAAGCAGTAATAAGACCAGTTTACTATTATGTCCCATGAAACTGTGACCCCAAACTTCTTATTTAAGAAACCAATTTCCATAAAGTGTCTATTCTCGACTTTTTCAAGTTTATTTAGTAACAGTAGTAATTAGGGTCAACACTTCTTTATATCATTTTTAAAAATCTGTAATATGATTTTAAAGTCTTCCTGACAATGATGTATAATTGCAGTTTAAAAAGGAGAAAAATAGTTATTATGTAAAAGTAGAGCATTTTTTTAACTTCTAACCTCTCCTCAAATTTTCATCACAGTAATATAATTGTCTAAAATAAATCCTATTTTGTGTCTTTTATCATCTAAGGCACGGGTGCTCAAATGTTGATTGTGATCTACGAGTCATGTGTGGGTAGATCACATGGCATTAAAAATAGTCGTAAGCCTATCATCAAGCCTAAGTGTCAAACGCATGCACAGACAACTGTGTGCGCTAAGTGCAGCAAACTTGATAGGCTAAGTTATTGTCAATTTTTAGATCTTGTTTTTTATTCTCTTAAACATAAAAGGGTATTCAAATTAGGGGGGAGCTGGGCCAAGTTAGAAGACAAAAACATATCACTTTCATATAGAATGGGAGATTTTGACATTAGAAGCCGACATTCAGCTGAAGTCCAGAGCACATGAACAGTTCTGGCACTTACTAGCAAAGGGGAAGTATCCTAACATGAGAAAATGTGCTACCTCTTTGTCTGCATTCTTCAGCTCTATTTCTTTATGTGAGTCATCGTTTTGCCAAATAAAGACCATTAAGTCTAAGTACCATTCCATCATGACTGACAATCATTTGGAAATGTGCTGAGGCTGGCTGTCAGCAGCTACTGTCCGCACTATGCATCCCTGGCTCATTCCATTCAGTTCAAGTCATCAGAGTGAACTCAGGTAATGCCAAAAATGTACATAGTTAACTGTATTGTACAATATGGTACTCTTGCGGATATGCAAGCTACATGAACATACATTGTACATATAAAGAACTAATGCATTTATTACTAAATGCAATAAATAAAATAAGTATATATTTTGCATTTTTGAGTTGGTAGGTCATTTTGACTTGATCATTTTATAAGTAGCCTGTATGCTGAAAAAGTGTGATTACCCATGATCTAAGGTAATTCATTATCAGTATAATAATCATTGTAAAGATATTACATAACTTTGTAGTCTTTTTTTTTAAATCAAGTCTGTGGTTGACAAAGACTTTATCAACTTTTTTCATGCATGTAATGCTGCTATTTAAAGCCTGCCAAGAAAGTCCTTTTAACATGTGAGCTGAGGAAGTGCATTACTTCCATGATGAACAAGGGAAAGCAAAGAAAAAAAAAAGATCATGAAATAGGCTCAAAATTAGAAGAGTGTAATGTCACAGATGCGACACGAAAGGCTCACACAAAATAGCATAGAGAAGCCAAGCAAAACAGGGACTGCGTGGAGAGAAAAAGCAAGAGCAATTACTTATAAGTGTTCTATATAGGAGATTCCACACATTGCATTTAAAAAAGACCCCAAGAAACCCACTTCAGGTTCCCAATCTTCCCTTAACCCAGCACCAGCCCCCACTCCTGCCCTCCATAGGATTGATTGCCTTTTAGGGATCCCAATTCACGGGCCACTCGACTCTTACAGGTTAGAAGAGAACTGTTCCTCTGGACTTCTGAGATTGTACATCTTTACCAGAGCAGAAGGCCTCATCTTTCCCCAATGTGAGTATCTTTGAACTGCCCATTGAATCATTCAAGATGTCCTCTTCTGAATCTGTACTGAACCTCAGGCAGCTCCCTGTAAATGTATGGCTGTTGACCATGTTGCAGGAACTCCAGAAAACTTTTTCTTTCATGTGAGATCAATTTTATGGTTCTATAATTTGAGGATTCTCTTGAGTCACTTTCCTTTGGAACAAGTACAGCTATGAATCGCCTCTAGTCAGTTGTCCAAGTGGCTGTGTGCTAAATTTCCTGGCATAGACAAGCAAATTCTTCTAGTTTTCATCTGCTTGTTGTTCAGTTAATATCTTATCAATCCCTCAAGACTTGTTTGGGGCCAGTAATTTCTGTGAAGGTTGAATCTCCTCCTTTCTCATCTGCTACTTCTTCAAATTATGGATGCCAACTAGTTCTTTTTGGTACAGTAAATGTTTATTCTTTTCATCTTCTTAGGATCCTTCCTGCATCATTCAAGATTTTCTCATGCATTTTTTCAATATTAAGGTAGGCTTGAATTTTTATAAGTTCTTTCAGATCAAAATATGCTGAGTATACTCTTCCATCTTGGTTTTCTAATTCCACATCTTCACATATTTCTTTATTATGTATGTATACTTACTGTGTCCTTGAGCTACCCTTTGAAATGTCTACTCAGTGTTTTGACTGTATTATTGTTCTTTGCTATTCCTTCATTGGTTTTAACTACTTTATGAGTAAGAGAAAGTTTCAGTCTCTTCTGCCCTTCATCTACTTTGATCCTCTCTTTCCTTCCTGCCATATGAAACATGGCTTTCTAAATAAGGCTTGAGTCATTGGTGTCCAATGTGTCAAATCCCTTCTTGAAATTTATGTAGGATCATGTCAATATCACATTTTTGCTTGAATGGGTATATCTTAATTTTCTTCAAACATTAACATATTGGCATTGGATTCCCAAGCGACCCCTGTTCTGGTATTAGATGCTGATATTTATCTTCTCCAAAATTTCTTCCCACAGATTTTTTTCAATTTGATTTCTGTACATTTTATCTGGAGAAAGACTTGTGCACTCTTCTGATTTCTTTTGAATATTTGAAAAAGAGATATCTGCTATGAACAATATGCTTGCAAAATTCTATCATGCGCTGTCTGACTTTGTTTATATCACCAAGGCGATGTTTTCCAATGACTGTTACTTCTTCTTTTTTTCCACTTGATAACAATAATTATATGTTTAATCAAGTTTCTACTGAATAATTTAGTAAATTTCTTCAACTCCTTCATCACTAGATTTTTTGGTTGTTGTATAAATTAGAATAATACTTACATTGATTGGATTTCTTTGATGGTGGATATATATGGATAGACAACACCATACTTAAGGACAAGATGGATCTCACAATGTCCTTTTTGACAATAAATGCAATACTATTCTTCTTTATTGTGCTTTTCTTATCACAGTAAATTGTATGACTTTCTGATTCAAATGGAAAATAGCTGATTCTGATTCACAATGCCTCAAACTAGACCACTGCAGCTCACTAATGTCTTAGATATCGATCTTTATGCATTCAATTTCATATTGACCACTTCAAATTTTCCTAGATTCATCCTTTGCACATTAATACTTCTGGGTACTCTCATATTTTTGAAGGTGTCTCTCATTACCAGAAGTCTCTAACCCACAGTATTTGCCAGATTCAATTCCATATAATAAACTCCACTATAGAAACAACTCATGCAAAGTCACATTTTGAGTGTCCTATGACCCATGCAGGATATTTCCTGGCACTATCACCAAAACCATTCTGCTTCCATTCATTAGGCATTAAGTATCAGACAGTTCCTATAAGATACACATAATATGTTCTTCAGCTCCTTCCTACAAAGTAAGAGGTTGATTCTATCTTTTTTGTTCGTAGTTTGGAACCTTGATTTAATTTCTTTAGATTGCTTGTGATATATATATACACATACATATATACATACATATGTGTGTATATCAAAATATATATGTGTATAATTTCTTTTAAATACTAAAACAACTAAAATACTTTCATATTTCTTATCTCTCAAATCTAAGTAATAGCTTAAGTAGATTTAAAAAAGTGACGCAAGATATGCAAAATTGAAATGATCTTGGAGTTTCTAGAGATAAGTTCATTTCAAACAAAGAAAATAATTTTAACTCGAAGATCCAAAATTAAGTGATAGACAAGGGCACTGTCTTTGGTGCTACTTCAAATTTGAAGTCCTCCACATGCCAGCTGAAAATAATATAAAAAATTACAAGTCCAGGGTTAGAGTTCTGTAATAGCAATCCAGCCAATCTAATAGTGCTTTACAATAATCCCCACCAAATTCATCCTCAGCATGTTTGAGCACAGATGGTGAGAGTTAATTTACAATTTCCTAAGTGATTGAAATGTGTTCACAAATTGAACTAGCTAGACCAAAGAGACCAAAATCACAAAATCATTTTATTTTTCCTAAGCCACTCTCTTTTAAGCCTGAAAATCATCAGATTTACTGTTTCTCACCCTGGAGAAAACAGGGGACAGATGACAAAGCTTCTCAGTGACTCTCAATTTCATTCTTAGTGGTTAACCCCGTTGCCCAATAAAACCAACAAGAATCACTTCTCTAATTATGAATCCTTCTCTCTGATCCAGCTCT
This sequence comes from Nesogale talazaci, assembly GCA_004026705.1. Classification (NCBI taxonomy): domain Eukaryota; kingdom Metazoa; phylum Chordata; class Mammalia; order Afrosoricida; family Tenrecidae; genus Nesogale; species Nesogale talazaci. The sequence continues at coordinate 33,318 of PVJH01014537.1, read as the reverse complement.
CTGACAGCAGATGCTCAGAAACCTGCTGTGAAAAAAGAAATCATAGCTTTCTCCTATGTCCCACCTAGCATAAGGATAGAGTCCTAGTAAGGGCACATTGAAATCCTTTGATATGCATTATTCACATGCTAGCTCTTCATTACAGAATCATCTCTTGATAATTGATTGGCAATTCTCATTGTTACATCCTTGATGTAAGCGATATGACTCCAGAACACTTGGGTGAGTCTTATATATTCCAATAGCTTGCTTCCTTATGCTTGGAACCACACTGTTTGGGTCTTCCATATATTTGCTTACAGGGCATACTTTGGACTAGCATCTAAGTACGCTGTGTATATGGCAAGGTCAACACTTCAAACCCAACACTCACCCCACTGGGAAAAAGTAAGACTGTCTGCTCCCAGAAATATTTAAAACTAGAGAGCCTATGTTGGGTCACAGTGATTCTGAATTTGACTGAATGGCAGTGAGTTTGAATTTGGGGTACATTTTTTTCTTTTCTTGAAATATCTACTACTCCTAGCTTTGAAACTGTAGATGTGTTTACCCCCTCTGAAATATTTTTGTCCGCTCAGTCCTGAAGGAAAATGCTTGTCAGAAGTTTGCCTTTTACATTTTTTCATTGGAATCAGAAACAATATGCACATTTCCCTAACTTTTTAATATATGTATATATATTTTGAAATCTAACAATACTACTGATATTAAACCTATTGTGAACCATCACAAATATCTATTGAAAATTTTCCACCTGCCAACCTTGGATTCATCATTTCGGCAACCAGCTGTGTTCTTCTGATTCATTTTCCTGCTTCCTGGTTCATAAATTCATATAATTATGAGTCAGAAAATGTTTCCAGCATAAAAAAATGATCACATGTATTTGAATCAAACTAGATGTACTTGCTTCTATAGGGGTGTGAGTCAAGCAAAATCATATATATATACATATATATTCACATACATACATGATTCTTCAGAGAACCCAGCCAACCACATCGCTTTATCACAATCTTGCAGTTCTTCTTTCTTTGGTTTTAAACTGAGTTATGGATGAAAATATTAATGGAATTTTTGTCCACATATAGAATATAGAGAAGTCAACACTAATCCAAGCTAACAAAACTGTATAGACTGCAATAAGTTATTTCCATGTATTTCCAAAGTTAACAAATTGATGAGAGACAGAGAAGGATAGAGGCAGTAATGTGTATGGCTGGTTTTACAGTTCTTATACTTCACCGACTCACTCATTTCGGTGTTTTAATCAAGTAGATGAGTGTTTTTGTCATAACAACTACTTAGGATAGGCTATATTTCTTGTACATAACATCATCTTTTGAAAAGCTTACCAGAAGTTTAAACCCTTAAAGTCTCATGGAGTTAGTGATGGGAACAGGGTGAGGCAGTTTCCTCTCCTGAAGGTGTGCAGTCCTGAAAACACCGTGGGGGGCTGTGAGGAGTTGGAGGTGACTCGGTAGCAATCTTCTTGGCTTTTGGTGTGACATGTACATTAAGGAATCCTTAGGAAAGGAAAGATTAGTTGTCAAAAGCGAAACTTTCATGGCAGTATGTGATAATTTTTTATTGAAAAGGAATCATCATATTTATTAATTACATTTGATAGGATTGCAACACATTAATAGGATTGCATAAATTTCTACTTGAATATTGTCTTTAAAATATCTTCAAAACTATCTTCAAAGCAACAAGTAAAATCTCTAGAATTATCTGATTCATCTAAAATTAAAATCTCTAGCCAGGGTTTCCGCTTCCAACCTGACAGGGTGTGTCCGTGAGGGCCTATGTTTCCTAGCTATAGTATGCTGCATCTGGATACAATGCAAATTACAATGACAGATGAGAAATATTTTAAAAGCAGGCAGATTATTGAAGTCTAAATAAGGAGAAGCAAACTTCAAATCATTTTAGTTTTCTTTTTCTTCCTTATGTGTTTGTGCCAAAGATAGATGCCATTCAGAGAAGTGCACACTATACAGGAGTATGAGATTAAATCTATGATAAAACTATCCTGGAGGGTCAGCATATCTTAGAAATGGAAATTGCATGCTGTGAAGATTGTCGCCAAATATCACAGAAATGAAAAAGCTAAAATAGGGAAGATTCAAAATTATATGCATAAATCTACACTAATTTTGGACTTACTTTTATTCGACAGATTAAAAGCAGCAGGTTTTAAAAGAAAAGGAAATTTATACCAGTATTTAAAGAAGCTAAGACAATATTCATCTAATTGTGTGTGAAAACAACAAGGATAAACACCATCAAGAGGGTTATGAAATGACCCATTGTCTAAATATTGTAATCTAAGTGCTAATGTCATATTTCAAAGTTATGTGACTCAAATATACTAGAAATAGTGGTTAATTCTCCAGGAATACAAAAACAAAGAGATATCAACCATAATGTTACTTGAACGTGTTAAAATTATCAAAGAAATTGAAATAACTATTATAAATCTGTTGCATACAGAATAATTTTATATGCAATAAGTTGAAAAGTTGTAATTTTGTATATAAGAAGAAAACAATAAAAATGTTAGAAAAGAAAAATAGCTAAAAATCCCTGAGCTGCCTCAATAGCTAAATGCACATGTCAGAGAATGTTAGAATGAATGCGATAGAAATCAATAAAAATTACGCAATCTAATGATCATAAGACAATAAAATATTTAGAACAAAAGTAAACTGAGACTCAGAAGCCTGTGGAAAATATCAAGATAGTTAATCCGTATTTCATCACAGCAAATCTGAAGATGTAGTAGAGACAAAGAGAGAAAAAAATAAACAATAGCCCAAACCTTCAAATTTGGAGAGAAAAGCATAAATTTATGAACTTAAGCATTTCATCCATCTACTAATGAAGGTATATAATTTTTAAAGTGAAGGTTTATTATAACCACATTGTTAAAATCCAAAGATGAGGGGAAACTGTAAAGCCAAGAAATTTAACATTGTAAATGTATAGGGAAAAGTAAACCAATTAATACAAATATCCCACAAAAATCCATGGAGGACACTAGACAATAGAAGAGATTTAAAGTGCTGACAGGGAAGTATCAACCGACATTTCTATATTAACATAAATGATCATTCAATAATAAAAGCACTATTAAAAATAACTAGGAAATTTTGTTTCCAGAAAACTTGCTCTTTATAATAATGCTGAACAAATATTTTCAAGCTTAAACAAAAGAGACATTTAATTATTCAGGTGTGAAAGTAGACAAATGGTAACTCTCTTGGTATAAATAAATTATTTTTACCATAGATTTCAAAATTAACTATTTAAAGCAAAAATATATTACTATAATAAATTATTTTCAAGTTTTTAGTGTATATGTAATAAATACGAACATCACTTATGAACAATTATTGGGTGGCTTCAATTTGGAAGCTGAGACAACTAACAACAAAAGCAACATCACATATAAGACATGTGATAGCTATGACCAAAATGCACGGGGTGCAAGGAAACATTTCAGTAGTGTGAAGATGTGTAAATTTTGCTTGGAGCAGAACAGTTGTTAGTCTCAGTAGTCAGTGAAAGCTGATGCGGACATAGTAATTGATTACCTACCCGGAACTGTACAAAGGATGGTGCTAAAAAGTCAGTAGGAAAAATCCTAATCCAGTGTACATTAATAATTACAACATGAAAAAAAGGCAGACATTTGGAAAAGCAAAATTGTTACAAAGAACAAAGGGGAAAGAAATGATAACATGGTAGATCTAAATCTAGCCTTATCAATAGATAATTTCTTTGAATGTAAATAGATTAAAGGGTGGTGATATCATTTAAGGTAAAGTGCGCGCTATACTATATCTGGTCACATTGTTCTTGTCCTTGTTAATTGTGAGTTGATTCCAACACAAGGGAACACCACGTGTACAGAGTATTAAGAATTCAACATCAATGGAAACCACCATTCAGGTTTCATACTAACCTCTTAAATTAATTCCAAATATCACTTAAATTACTGAAAAGGAAAATAAGCCCAAAGGAACTAGTCTACCCACCAGCCACTCTATGGAAGAAAAAAATATATATGGGAATGTGCTCCTATAAAGACTACAGTCTAGAAAGCTTAAATGTTCACTCCACTGTATCCACTGGGATTTTCCTACTCAAAGTCAAGTGGAAAAAACACAATAGCAATCAAGGCTTTTGTGGTAGTGCTTGAAGGACAGACTCATAAACAAATATAAGAGAAGGGAGCATTCAGATATAGTCAGATAAAATATTCAGTCTTATTTATGGCAAGATTTTAAAAACAACTCAATAGAGGAAGTAGTGGAGTCAGTGCCATTTCAGTTATAAATATATTAAAAAATCCTAAGAACATAGATCTGTTTCCTATCTTACAGAAATAAAATGAATCAGAACCTAAATACTACCACAACATTTAAAATGGAAACTTTTAGGATAAAAATTTTGGGGCAACAGTATGGAATTTGCTGTAGTCAAGAATTTGACAACAAAAATTATCCATTAAAGAGAAAATTGACCAATTGGACTGTGTTAAAATAAAACAGTAATGTTGCTTGGGAGACTGTTAAAGCATGTAATATAAAGTGCACAACACATTTTATATATATACAAAAAATTATATATATACATACATATGTGTCAAAGAATCAATATTTAGAATTTACTATGAACATTCTTATTCTCCATATTTAAAAGAGGCATCTAATTAGGAGATAAGAAAAGACTAATATCAAATTAATATATAGAAAGATACACAACACTATTAGCTGTTTGGAAACATACATTCCAAAGCAACAATGAGATATTTCCCTCATCAGAATAGATTAAATAACTGAGGATAGCGTAGCAGAGAAAAGCTGTAGAGAAACTGAATTAGGATTTAAATACCAAAACCAAACTCAATCTCCCACAGTCAATGCCACCTCCTTGTGACCTTATGAAGAGGACAGAACTGCCCTTGGGAACTTTTGGAGACTGTAACTCTACGGGACTAGCCAGCCCTGCCTTTCTCCTTCAGCTCTATGGGTGACTTTGAACTTCTGGCTTTATGAATTCCTGTAAAACATGGACATAGTCTTATGAAATTAACCATATGCTTCAGAAATTTTCTTCTTGGTATGTAAAAAAACACAAGCATAAGAATGTACATAAAAGTTCAAAATAGTTTCATTTATTAATTTAAAAACAAACAAGAAACAACCCATATGTTCTTCAACAGGATGTTGAATTTAAACAAATACAAAATATAGTAAATTCATACTATGCTTGAAAAAATAAAGCTGTGAGAAGTGAAATGGGAGAGTCAAGTTAAATGTTAACAGTTACAAGCATCCACAGGCCTTTTTGAGTAAACAAATGAGTACACAATCAGAGCTGAAATTATATTTAAATAGCACATCATTATATGTAAAGAGAATTCCACCTAATATCTGCATAAGATGCATTTGATTCATTCTTCACTTGCTGCTTGTCAGAGTTCACTCACTATAAAGTCCCGACTGGTTGTCTTGTGGCACTTAAAAAGACAAGAGCAACAGTTGCTTCGTTTCATTAAACGGCCCCATGTAGGAGCACTTAGAGCATTACTGACTTCCCACCGTGTGTTTACGGGTAGCTTTTGGAGAAGCAAACAACCAAATCTTTCTTTTAAGACAGTGGTTCTCAACCTGTGGGTCGCGACCCCTCTGGAGGGGTTGAACGACTCACAGGGTTTGCCTGATTCAAAATAGTAACAAAATTACAGTAATGAAGTAGCAAGGACAATAATTTTATATGTGGGAGCGTCACCACAACACGAGGAACTGTACTAACGGGTCACTGCATTAGGAAGGTTAAGAACCACTGTTCTAAGATGGGTGGACTCAGAATTCCATCCTTTGGCTAGCACCACCTAGCTGATGCTATAAGAAGAAAATATGAAAAACAAGGAAACAGGACTATAAGGTGTAGTGTCAGTAAGTGTCAACCATACACTTTCTGAATTGCAAGAAAATACAAAGCTTCAGATTCAGCAAAGGAACTGCAAGATAATGAAAGTTAAAGTGATTATATGAAATATTAAAGAATTTAACAGATAAGAATTTGGCCTGGATCTTGTAACTCTAAATGTCATTATATAAATGACCTTTGCCTTTTACTGTGAACATATCAGAAATATAAATTAGCATATGCATGGTGCTTCCACTAAGTAAACCAGGTTAGAACAATTAAATCATTGAACTTTTATACCTCTCCAAAATGTCATTCAAATTTTAATACTTAGTAAGAGTAAATGTTTTTCATAAGAGCAAAATGATTACAATTATATATGACTATATGTAAGTGTACAGTTTTCTTTGGTGACATGTATAGTATTTTTCATTTCCTGAGAATTTAAATACCCTGGTTTCTAGGTGCATCTTTTAAATGCAGACATATGGTTACATGAAGACAATAATTTTGCTTACACCAGGAGTCAGTAAACTGTAATGCTAGAGTCAAAACTTGGTCATGACATCTCTTTATAAGTTAATTTTTATTGAAACAAAGGAATTTTCATTTATTTACATATTACTATATATCCTCTTTGTAAATAGCTTTATTGACACTTAATCCACATATCATACAATTCAATAGTTCAGGCAAATCAAGAAGAATTGTACAATCATTACCACAATCAATTTTAGAACATTTTATTTTCCCTTGTATTCATTGCTGTTAGTGCAATTATTATTTGTTAATTGTGGCCAAAATGTGCTTAACAAAGCATTCTCAACAGGTTATCTACGTGTAATTCAGTTCCATTTATTATACTCCATGTTTTCCATATTATTCCACCAACATTAACATAAACTCAATGCTCTTTAGGGAAAGATTCTTCCTACTGAACGGATGTTAACCGTTAGGGAACTTTGGTATATTTCTGTTTTAGTAGTTTTCTTGACATAATATTCACATATTACTTACTTTCAAAGCTAAGCTGAGTTGTATGTGTCATCAGTCAGTTGTAGTGCAACCTCCCCTCTCAAAATGTTCATTATTTGCTCCCCAATTCCCATCCCCTCCCCACTCCAGTCCCTGATAAACCACTACATCAGTTATTGTTTCTTATCCATCCACTCCTATGGTGCTTCATAGACTGGGAAACCAAAAAGAAACAATCAAAAATAAAATAAGATGAAAAGAAAATACCACCATCACTGCTACTACGACTACTATTAATAATAGTAATATAAAGGGAAAAAAGGTATGAAAGGAAAAACAATCAACAACATTTTTCTTTTTGGAGGGGGGGGCATCACTGCCCTCTGGTGATCGTGGGAGCTACCCAGCCTTGCTCCTGGAGAGCTGCTGCTGGATTTGAAATGCCAAGCTAATGGGCTGCAGTCCCGTACTCAACCACTACGCCACCGAGGCTCAGTCAAACAATATTTTTCAAAGCTGTAGAAAAAATATTTTGTAGAACAAGAGGGAAATAGAGTCTAGAGAAAATTCAGGTTGAGTGAGGAGGGAGTTCAAATGACCAAGTATCAAATTGTATTGTCCTTAGCTGTTTGAATTCCTTGCCTGTAGCCAGAGGGGATCTTCTAGAGGCTTAATTTTCCTAAATACACTGTATTTGGTTACTAGGCTCCCACTGTTTTCTTTCTGCTTCTACAAAGGCCAAAGAGACATTTGACACTTTCCCTTCATCATATTTGGATTTTGTTATCGCCATCTTTGAATCACACAGACTGGAGTAGCTCTTTGGTTAATAGATGTTTTTAAGACCCCAGACACTCTTCCAATTGATAACTGAATACCATCTGCTTTTTTCATCACACTGTACTGTAGCACCTTTATTTTCAGTAATCTCTTCATGAAGGTGATTACATAACAGGGTCACGTGATAAGAACTAACTGCTTTTGGACTTGGGCTAGAATGCAGTAAGTGTGCAGAATCCATCTGTTTGTACACAGGTTATGAACAACTCTAGCCTGTGTTGGTGGTCATACAATACTTTTGTGTCACAAGGGCAGATTTGAGTAATCATGACAATGAATGTGGGCCATCATAGGTCAAAATGTTTACTATGGAGTTCCCGAGGCTGCAAATATTTAGAGGAGCAGATAACCTCAACTTTGTCTGGAAAAGCAAATGGCGAGTTCAAACTGACAACCTTGGGGTTAGTAGTTCAAGACTTAGCCCACACACCAACAAGTCTTCTTTTGTGTCAAAGTAGTCACCGACAGGTGTGGATTTGAGATGTCATAGCATAGGTCCCTTACAATTTGCCCGTCAATTTGCCTTACTCTATTGGCCTGTGTGTTGCTGTGATGCCAGAGGCTAGCTCACCGGTATTTCAAATGTCAGTATGGTCACCCAAGGTGAACTTAAATGGGCAATTCTACTGTGCATAAGATTGTTCTGGGTCAGAACTGACTCAAGGACACCTAACAACAACAACAACAACAACAACAACAACAACAGAAGAGATCCCAAACCTTCGAAGGAAATGTGTGAAACAAACTGAAATGACCTTCATTCATTGCTAATATTTCCCTGTGCCATTTGACTCCAGGAACTGAGAGCAATCCAGGAAAAGAGAGCATACATGGAGTGCCAGACAGATTTTTCACTGAAAAACAAAAGATGTTGATATAAAACATCATAATGATTGGGGGGGGAGGGGAAACAAATCGAGTAACTAATGGTAATAAAATTTCTGGAAGCGTACTGTCATGCCATCAAAGTAATGTGAAGAAACTTTCCCAGATTATGTAACTATTTGAATGCTTATAATTTGATTAATTCTGAAAGTTAAAATATATCTTAAGATGTTTATGGTGATATCGATTGCAGCTGGTGAGATTGCAAAATTGAAAAGTAAAGGATCTATATGAAATGACGTAGAAAAAGACTACTGTCTTTGTATTTGATGCTGGCACTGGGTTTCAAACAGAAAGTAAACAAAGTTCATATGTTTGTTTTAAATATTTGTCCGTTACCCCCCATTTACACTGAAACAAAAGTACAAACTCATGTAGGACTCTCTTCTTAGCCTTGCTAGCCTCCTTTGCTAATAAGGCCTATATGGTCTTGAGAGGGGTTAGGAAATGCAAATTAACTTTGCTAAAATATAGGCTCTATTTTCTTATACAGAGCCCATATGACTATGTCATAAGCATGACATTCAAAGGCTTGAAGAGCACGGAGGCATTGAATACTGTTCTGAGGTATTAAGTGGTGTGTGATAGGTAAGCTTGTTGTGCCATCATGGACAAAGATGATAGGTAGTTCTGTTGTGCCAATATGGCCAATGAACACATGAGATCAATTGAAGGCAAGAGATAGAAATGGCTGGGCAAGCCCTGCCCTTGCCCTCTTGCTCTTGGATCCTCGGACCAGCCTTGTTCATCCTGAGGCTCGATCTCAAAGCGACACTACCTATGGGACATTCCTTCAAGCTCTGCTTCACCATGCTCCTAGAATATACATCTCTTGATCTGGGGAATGTCGGACTCTGTCCTCTGTCTGACTGTTGGTGACCTCCTTTGCTGTCTGCTGCTTGTGGCTGGATAGCCTGGATTGCTCTACAGAGGACTACTCAGCGGCCCTCAAGACTCCAAGGACTGCCTGTCTACTAGCTGTCTCCTGCAAATGAGTTGCAACGAGCCATTTGCGCTGCTTTATAGATTAGTTAACTATTATTTCCTATCTTATATATCCTTCTATCTATATAAATATATAAAGAGAATTACTAGTGTCTTGGTTTTGTTTCTCTAGAGAACCCTGTTAACACATGGAGCAAGTCTGCAAGCATCAATGAGACAATCCCGAGGTTGCCTGGAGAAAATGTGCTGTCCGATGTTGGAAGTTCTGTCCTTTTCGTACAAAGTAGAAGCAATCAGTCCTTGCTGCCCCACAGAGCTTAATATCACCATGAGGTCTTCCTAGGTCTGTTTCAGACCCACAGCCGAGGTGATCTCTAGGAGCTGTTTATTGAATAACTTTAGCACATTTTACATTGTTTTTATTGATAAAGGAGAAGACAACAAGGTGATACTAGTATATAAAATACCTGAGTAAATTGTTTAAACATGGTGTTTTAAAATATATATAAAATTTATTAAAAATTATTTTCTTACCTGGCAATAATATTTCTTTCATTACCCCATATATCCATAACTTATATATCTTTCCAGTAGTATATTTTAACCTGAGGAAGTTTATAGCCCACAGTGATAACTTTCCTTTATTTTTCTCATGTGAACTACTATTATTACATGGGAATATTTTGGAAGAATATTGGGCTTATGTAAATAACTTTAAGATATTCAAATATATCATTTCTTTAAATACAGAGTTTCCCCTACTTCATTCACTGAGGGCATGTTACATATATTACTGAAGTACTAATTATACAATGTCACCACACACTCTGAGCTTAGTTTCAGTATGAATAAAAGGAAAAGCAAATACATAGTCTCTAAAAGGTAATAATTGTTGCTAGTGGACATCAAGCCAATTGTGACTTACGAAAAAAACATATGTTACAAGGGAAACCTGTTCCATTGGGTCTTTTGGCTTTAAGATTCATGAAAGTAGGTCTCCAGGCTTGCCCCCACTCCCAGCACATCAAGAGCCACTAGGGGGCGCTGTTGAACCGCCAACTCTAGGTTAACAATCTACTGAAAACTAGTTTTTCCATGTAGACACCAACAGGTTACGGGGGGAAATAATATAGTGAGCATACAGTAAGACAACCACGAAGTCCTCCATGAAGGGTCAGATACAAATATGATGGACAGAAGTGAGGGATAAATCCTGATCAAAATATTATCTAAGAGTGTTCCATGTAGGACACAGTATGCTAAGGTCATTTATGCTAGTGAAAGGAGAATAAAACAATTTAAATTTGGAAAGATATGTACATGGATTGTTATTATTGCCTAACAGATCATCCAAAATTTTAATAGTTCTGATAAATAAAATTTTGTGTTAATTTGGCTGAATGAGAACACTCACTATTCTGACCATTAAGAAATAATAATTCCAACATGAGACATCTCATCAGGGTTGTAACTTATTTTTCCCAATAAAATTTGACACTGTGGAAAAGCTTGCTTGCTTTTACTGGGCAGAGATTCTGAATCTGGGTCCTCCTCTGACATCCACTAGCTTTAGCTGAGTCAGCAGTCTGCTACTTTAACTATTGAATTTGGGAATAGTCAGCAGCATGTAATGTTACCTGATGATGAGGACACTTTTACCTCTGAAGCAAGAAACCTGCCACATGACCATAAGGACCATCATGCCACAAGAACCATCACCCCTGCAGTTATAAGAATGAGTCAAGAGAAGCCTCCTCCCTGACATCTGACCTAGGGAATTGGAGCTTACTTTAAAATTGTGTGAGCCACTTCCCTGATACAAGTCTCTCTGGATATATACATACTTGCCACTAATTTTGCTTCTCAAGAAACCTAAGAGCATAGCCTGCAACGATATCTTGCATATGAATTTGGATATGAGCACAAGTCAACAGAACTTTGCTCTTCTTATGCATCTGCTGTCACTTATGTTGTAAATTGGCTTCTTGTTAGTTGGTTTTGGATCACTGGTAGGGGGTGGGAATTGTGCACAGTCAGATCTACTTCATAAGATTTATCATCATACAGAAGTAGTGCTCTCTGAGTATAGAGAAATGTGACCAAAAGAATGAAAAAACATGCATGGCTTGTTATGAATGGGAAGGAGGTCTTCCACACTCTGTCTTTGTTGTATGTTCAGTAAAGCAAACCATAGGTAATTCTTTTAAGAAGAAACAAATAAGCCCCTTCTCTTATTTGGAGGGTTTGTAAAATCTATTCAAAAATCAGATATTAGGCTTTTAAATCATTTTTGCCATACAATTACCAAACGAAAACCAAACAACGAGAAAGGAGAAAATAGAATTTCATTTAAGAACATAAGCAGGTTTGACAGAATATATTTTATGTACATATTTTATGAGCTATAAATGTGTTTATACATACATACATACATATATATATACTATGATATACTATAGTCAACAGAGTGAGTTCTTAACCATAATCAAAGCACCAAGAGGAAATGAATTATTGGGGTTGAAAGCTATAGGTCTTCTTGCTTTGGTGAGTAGCATCTGTGATCTAAAATGCCAGTTAAAGAGCTCTGTCCTCATTAAGAGCAATGAAGAGTGAAGAAAATCAAAGACAAAAATAAACAGTACAAAGAATTAATGGATCTTGTGAATCCTAAACTCCATGATATGACAACAGAAGAACCAGATGATGCCTGGCTATTGACTACCCTGAAAAGAAGTCCTAGTTGCAGTGAGAGAAAAACGAGGATCAAAACTTAGAACAATTTTTAAAGAACTGGTGTTACTGATAAAGTGGGACTGAAGAAATAACCAAGACTATGGCTTATAGACACACATCAGGAATGGAAATGAACTCTCCCTCATTGCTCAACTTTCAGTCAAATGATAGACCTGTGAGACAAATAATAGCACTCGAGAAGCGCACACACTTAAGAATAATTAACCTTATGAGATCAAAGGATAAAATTTAACCAATGATAAAGCTCAGAAGGCTGGACTAGGAATAAACATTAATTGAAATTACCAATTTAATGGAAAAGTAGAATATCATAGATAAACCAAAGTGAACAAAATGTTGCGTAGGTCTGTGACATCCTCACAATTTTGGCATAATTCAACTCATTGCTGCATCCATCGGGCCAAATTTTCTTGTTGAAGGTCTTTCTATTTTGGATACCCTGGGTTCTACCAGGCATGATGTCCTTCTTTGGATATGGATTCTTCATTATAACATATCCAAAGTGAGTGATACAAAGTCTGACCATCTTCTCTTCTAAGGAGCATTCTTGCTCTATTTTTTGAAAGCTGGAGTTTTTTCTTCATGGTATATTGTTTGCCAGCAGCACAATTCAAGGGTATTTATTCTTCTTTGACTTTATTCAATGACCAGCTTTCATATGCACATGAGGTGATTAAATATACAAAGGGAGTAATCCCCGACACCAGAAAATTGAGCTGGGCAGAACAGGGATTTCATAGTGTGTATTTTCCCTGTGAGACAAGCACCAAGCAACTCACTCAGAGTTAGTGCATGCAGTGGAATCACTTGGGAAGGTACTCTTTGATCATAGTGATGTTTTTAAAATATAAAAGCAGTTTTGCTTGAACCTTCTTTTTGTGATAACAAATTTAATAGAACAGAATGCTGCTCTGAAACTTTGTTTCCTTCTCTGGAAAACTGCCACGGAAATGGTTGAGATTCTGAACATAGTTTAAAAGGAAAAATCTCAAGCACTATGGGAAATCTCAAGTGTATGAGTGGTTTTCTTATTTCAAAAAAGGTGAAATGTTAATTGATGACAAATCAACTTGTGGGCAGTTGGCAACTTCCAACAGATAAAAATGTCTACTCATAGGGTATTTGGAGTTCATTCCACCTGGTCAGACTATTAAGCCTTCTATTTAGAGACTCTGAAAAGAGAGTATAACAGTGGGAAACAAATGTATGGCAGAATGGGGACTGGTCTTGTCACCATGTAACTTATCTGCTAATGCAGCTCTCTCAGTATGCCAGTTTTTGGCAAAAAAAAATAGCATGTCTTTCTTGCCCCCTTCCTCTTACTCACCTGACATTGTTCTGTGCAACTTCTTCTTGTTTTCTGAATGAAAAGGAATGTGAAAGAACAGCATTTTGACAATGTAGAAGAGGTGGGGGAACTAAGGGAGATGCTGTAAGCCATCAAAACCGATGGAATTGAAAAATGATTCTAAGAATGGAATCACAGATTTGAAAAATGTACTAAGTGCAATGGAGAGTACTATGGAGGTGATAAGATCATTTGGAAAAAAATATTTCAATTTGATTCTTGTGCTAAAATGGGTTGGCTAAAGAAAAAAATCCAGAGACATGAATATGTGTGTAGGAGAGAGTTTTATATAAAAGAGTAATTGTAATTGTAATTCTAGACTATCATGAGCCACTTGCATGGGATTTTTTAAAATTTAAATCATTTTATTGGGGGCTCATACATGGTTTTTCACAATACATAAAGAAACATACTGTGCCGCTCACCCTCACATGTCCACTTCTATTATTGCTCTCCAATCATCCGCCTTTTCCCTTGAGCCTCTGGTTTTGGCTTTTCCATCCCTTTACCTCTTTCCCTGCTCTCTCCTCCCCACCAACCCTCAATATTTTATACATTGCTATTGTTCTGACATATCTTACACTGCCTGACCTCTCCCCCAACCCCCTCCTTCGATGCCTGTCCTTCAAAAAGGAGCTTATGTGTATATCCTTGCAGTTGGTTCCACCTCTCTACCCCACCTTCTTTCTACCCTTCCAGCACCTTCAATCTAATCATTGGCCCAAAGGGGCTCATCCATTTTGGTTTCCCTATATCTCCAGCTCCCGTATATACTAGTGTACCTTCTCCAGTCCATCTGGATTTGTAAGGTAGAGTTGGGACCATGATAGTTGGGGGAGGTGGGGAGGAAGACTTCAGGAGCTAGAGGAAACTTGTATGCATCATCACTGCCTGGCTGCACCTTGACTGGTCTGTCTCCTCCCCATGACTCTCCTGTAAAGGGGTGACCAATTACCCACCAGTGGACCTTACATCTCCACCTTGCTCTCCCCCTCATTCGTAATGATGTGATTCTTGTTCTTTGATGCTCAATTGATTACAGTGATGAGAAAGAACTCCATTTTGATTTAATTCCCTATATCAGATCCTCGTTTGTGCTATTCTCATCCCTCCGACTATTCTATTGATATTCTTCTTAGATTATTAATTTGAATAGAAAGAAAAATAAAAATTCTTGTATTCGTTCTATTGTCTGTACCTGTCAGTTGAGCTGTCCTTTCAGTACTTGTCATGTTAGTGTCGTGCTTTGGTACCACGCTGGGGCCTCTGTTACAGCATACAAAGTAGCGATGAGTAACTGCCAAGGAAGATATAGCCATTTCTGATATAGCCATTTTATTAGGAATTGATTCTGACCCATGGCAATTAGCGTAGAATTGTGCTCCATATGGTTTTTGGTGGCTGCTTTCATAGAAATATATTGCCAGGCCTTCTCTCTGGTACATATATGGTTTTGAAACAGCCACCTCTCAGCCCAGTATCATAACCATTGGTATGACCAGGAATTCCCCTGCAAGATCCCCTTATTCTTTTTTCTTCCCCATCTCATTGCTCCAACCCTTAGTGAATCAATTAAATGCAATTACTTGAAAACTAAAAAAAAAAAAAAAGAAAAGAAAAAGTAATTGCATACTGTGGAAACATCCCACCCAAGTCCAGATGAAGTCCATAAACTCAACATTAGTCCCCAAATTCTTATTCTGATGCTTGCAGCACATGCAGTTCTGCAAATATAGGAAGATCACAGGGTGTTGGGTGGAAAGAACTGTGGAACCCCTGGGCTCATCTCCAGGACTCTGGCTGCCATCAGAGTGGCTTCAGGTTGAATGTGCCTGAAAAAGAGTGAGAGAGAGAGAGAGAGAGAGAGAGAGAGAGAGAGAGAGAGAGAGAGATCCCAGAAACCTAATGAGAAGGGCACATGGGGATCATGAGACTGTGATCTGACTGACAGGCAGACTCTATGCCTTTTCCTTCCTTTATCAAGTTGGCATGAAATTGCACAAATTACTGTAAGGCTTAATTTTTTTCTTGAGGTCTTTCGGCTAATATTCTACAGATGATCTTATGTTTTAGAAACTTTTAACTTGATAATTCACTTAATCGTCAATCATCTGGTAGACCTGACCTATCTGACTCCCTAATATTACATTTACTTGTTTTAGTGGCAAAAGAGAAAAGAAGGAAGATTTAAAAAATTAATTTAAGGTATTAGTTTTGAATAAGAAAAAATTCAAGTCTTCAAATATTCAACAGCATATATAAGCCTAAGTGAAAAAGCATTGCTACAAAATTATAGAAATATGTACTGAAGGAAACAATGTTGGGTTAGTTTCTTTGTTTTTTGAGTGGGCAATTCTGAGGAGGAAGAATCACCAGCGTTATAGGGTGGACAGGGTATGGTTTCTAAATAGAATTCATAGAGGTCATTTTTTGCAACCCTTGAAGTATGAGTGGGTATGTTGTTGTGACAGAAAGAAATTCCTCTGGACACTATCTCAATCTTTTTTTCCACCAGTGCAAATTTCAATTTTCTTAAATATTTGTCATGAAAATTCTCTGCAATACATTTAGTCCATTCTCTGCAATTTACTTAATGCAGTAGGTCTAAATTAGACTTTGTTTATGGATGATATTATATATGCAACTATCTTTAAAGTTATTTTTGTTGAATAAAACCAACTTTATTCACTTTTATCTTGCTTCACACACTGATGGAGAGATCAGCTCATTGAGCTGGTTGATGGAGCCCAAATCTTGCTGAGGTCAAAATGTTCACTCAAAATTGAAAATGCTGAACCATGTGAAAACTTAGTTTCATGAGCTACCATATTAATGGTAATTTTACAGTACTGATATACTATTTTTTAGTCACTGAAGTCTCTTCTCATAGAACATCTTTCAGGTCAGAATCTACTAGATGACAATGGATATGTTTTGGTGGAAAGGAGACCAAGACACATGTATTAACAAAAATTTTTCTGTTGTAATTCACTTATAACAGAGACATACTTAAATATGCATTGTTTGAAAGTATTTGAATTGTCAAATGGGTATGCATGTAATAAACTTGAGCCATAGAAACAATATTATTTTATCTAACCTTGATTATATTATATCTATGAGGAGTTCTAAAAAAATTCATGGAAAAATGGAATTAAATATAATTCATATTTTCATGAAGGTTTGAATGGCCCCTAAATGCAGAAAATGCAATGGCATATCTCTGTGTGTATAGGGAGAGTGAGAGAGAGAGCATGTGTGAATCTGGGACTACAGATGGATGTAATATAACAATATAAAATGATATAATAAATGCTAGAGCAATGTTATGAGCAATGAACATGTGATTCCCATTTCAGTAGGTGACTCCCTTATGCCAACTGGACCCATGCTGACTCACAGTTCCCCTGAAGGGCCAAGTATACCTTCCCATATATGTGTCCTAGCCTGTAACTGTACTGAGGTAGAAACATTTGTCTTTCTCTCATGGAGATGACCTTATGGATGGCAGCGCAATGGGTAAATGTAAGCCACTAGGGCTCCATTCGCTAGGTAAAGTAGGGAGCTATACTGGTAAATATGTAGCAGGATTAGACATATGCCATTCTCAAGACCTACTTCTGTTTCGATCATCTATGTGTTGTTACAGTGTGATCATTAAAGTGATCAGCTGCTGGTCCCAAGGTATTTCCTTCAAAGACATCAGTGGCTCTGTGGGATCAAATACCTGGAAACTTCTTCCCATGGAAATTATAGCATAGGACACCTGAATGAACAATCCTAATTCTGTCCAATAAGGCCAAGATATGAGTGAATAACCAGACAACACACACCAGCAATGCACTCTTACCATTTTACCATAAGCTAATGAAAACTCTTATGAAAGAAGGGCATAAGTAAACATCTTTTAAGTTGGTCCATTTTTTGCATCGTGTACCCACTGGAGGACATTTCCTGCATCACAGAAAGTCATCCTGCACTGGAAAGTATTCTAACTCTTCTGTGAACTTTTAAGCAGACAGAGTGATTGGAACTCAATCCAATCTGGTGTTAGGCTTGAGGAAGTAGCTCTAGATATATTTTAGAATTGACCTATGGTGGTTTCCTTCTGTTCACTGAGTATTTGCATTTGAAACTATGGAGCCTTGATTGGAATTCCTTTGGCTCCAGTGGGAGATTTCATTTTGCCCACAGACGCATGAGCCAAGTTGTGCAGTCACAAAATCAAAATCTACAAATGTTTACAGAGGGAGACAGTTGTGTATCTGATGCAGGCGGGACATCTGGTGGGACATCTTTCTGAGCTTGTGTTAGGTTTGCTCTATCTTTCTCATAAAGGGGACACATTCCCCAACAAGTCCCTGTCACGTCTGTGTGGCCAGATTTTGCTCTGTAGAAGTTTAGCTGAGCATCTTAGCCTTTTGTGTCTGCACACTGAAACATTAGCTGATGTTATAAATTTACTTTTGGAAGCTTCTCTCTCTAAAGCAGAGTTCTCAGCCTGTGGGTTACGAACCCTTTGGGGACCGAATGACCCTTAAAAGGTGCTGCCCAATTCATAATAGTAACAAAATTAAAGTGTGAAGTAAGAATGAAAGTAATTTCATAATTGGGGGAGGGCTACAGCATGAGAAACTGTATTAAAACCTTGTGACATTAGGAAGGTTGAGAAAGGTTTTTCTTTCTAAAAGGTTTTCTTTCTAAAAAGTTTTTCTTTCTAATCCATGTATCTACCTTAGTTTCCACATCACTCAGAATGGCAGGCAGGACTAGTTGTGCTCTCAGGAATCTCAGTCCATCAGGTGAGGCCATAGGAACATCAGTTTCCTCTAGCTTCTCTTTCTTCAGCAGATTCTGTCTCCATAGACTAGCTGTTCACAATTGAAGATTGCTTTGTCCCAATTGACAAAATCCTTATCCCTCCAGTTAGCAATGTTTGGTGGGAAATATTCTTTTTTGATGGTCATTTAATTATGTACCTGGATAAATATAACCTCTTTAATCTCTAAGTAACCTATCAAGTTCAAACCTTTAATTGGAAGAATTATAAGTAGAAACCCATGAGTTAGCTTATTCAAGGGTTAAGGCTGGCAAGAAGTTTTAATGCTAATCAAAAAGAACATATTAATGATGGCCTCTACTGTTCCAAATAAAGTTTATGACAGTTTGAGTCCTCAAATTCCATTTCCAGATGTCTATTTTCCACCGATAGGACCTCCTGTGAATTTTCTTTCTATTTTATTTATATATAAATTTTGGATTAGTTGGTAAAGAAAGGTCTCCGGGTTAAGTTTGGTCCCTCTCTCCCTGTGGAGATATAAACAATACACTCCCCAAAAGGGGGGGGGTAAGGGGAATTTATTTGGGGGGGGGGCATCACTGCACTCAGGTGGTGGGAGTAGGAGGCCCAGCCTCTGCTCCGTGGAGCTGGAATCGAACCTCCATCCCAGTGGGCCGCAGTCCCACGCACAACCACTACGCCACCAGGGCTCAGCCCCAATTGTTTTTTTTTAAGAGGACCTTGTACCAAGGGCTCAAGTGGAAAATGTTTGGAAATGCATGTGGCAGCATGTGTGCAAATGTGCTTGATACAAATGATGTACTGAAAGTTGTAGTAGCTGTAAGAGCCCCAAATAATTTTTTTTTTTAAAAAAAGAAAGGTCATTGAGTTCTGGGAATAAATTTTTTAATTAAAAAAATAGTGTATATGACTATTCCTAGATATATCTGCTTTACTGGATGAGTTAATATTATTGTTGAGATGAACAAAAGATAAATATTTGACCTTGAAGAAGCTCACAGTTTCTGTATAGACCGAAGTCATAAAATCCTACACATTTCCAATGATTGAAATATTTCAATAGACCCTTTAAGGAAGCGAAGCACAGTTTCTTTTCTTTTCTTTTTTCCTTTCAGACAAGCAGAATATCGATACTTAAGCCAGTAGTTATTTATGCATTTCTAAGTAGCAAAGTAAAGGTTATTTGAATATTTTCATTTATCAAAATAAGCAGATAAAATATTGCAACATGGTATGCTCTCATATGTTGTCTGAAAAAGTACATACTTCTCATTAAATGATAGTATTTCACTAGTGAGGACATCCATTTTGCATTTTGGAGTAATTTATACTCAAAACTGAGAGGTTAAACATACTTTCTTATAAATAATATCTATCAACTAAAACCTTTGATGTTACTTTTGTTTTATTAGGGACTGGGCTAGGTCATGGCACATTAATTCCTTTATTTGTAATAAGTGACATCTAGTATCATCTCTCAGACTTCTGACTGTGAGACCATCGGAGCCCCACCCTCCTCCCCTGGTTTCCTGAAGGGGGTGGGAGAAGTTCTTAGCCTGGGTGTGTTAGTCTGGGTAGACTAGAGGAACAAATTTATCAACACGCATATGGATATAAAGAAAAGGTATATATATACATATATATATACCTTTCATATATATATGTGAAATATGACATTAAGAAAGCATCCCAATCCAGTCCAGTACAAAGTCATAAGTCTGATATTAACCCATATGCCTGATATCAATCTATAAAATCTCCCTTCCGACTCACGAAGTCACAGGTCAGTGGATACAGAGTCCTGGCGCTGGCAGGGTTCTCCTCATGGCTCCTCGCTTCCATGGCTCAGGGTCCATCAACAGCATCCAGTGGTGGTAGAAGCAACTCATCGCTGGTAGGAGTCTCCACGTGGCTTCTCCAGCTTCAGAGGGCTGGCTCCATCAGGGTCAAGCTGGGTGGCTTCTCTGGCTCCTCAAACGCTGCCATCTTGTCTTGTCTGTGATTTATCTTCTCTCAGACTAACTCCCAACACCTGGGAAATAGTGCGAGACTTCCCAGACATATCAGGAGAAAGCCATGCCCACAAAGAGGCTTCATTGGCTGCTCAATGATTATCTCCAGATTAACAGGCCAGACACTACCCCTACACCTCAATCATAACAAAACATAAGCACATGACCACCACACGGGGCTTCTCATCAAACAGCTCAAAGTATCAGTCCATCCAGGGGCAGCTTCCAGCTGCCAGGACTTGTGCTGAATGTGACGGCCATGGTTTTATTGCAGCCATTATTCATCTAGCTTTTCCATTTTAAAGTCTATCACACCTGTGCTACTTTGTTCCTACATGCATAAGTATGGTGTTGAATTAGAAAACCAGGATACAATTAGAATAAAGAAAATTATTGTGGTGGAAATATGGAGAAGTGCATAATCCCAAAATTCAATATATTTTAAAGCATTTTTTTAATCACTGCCCTCTGGTGGTCGTGGGAGTTACCCATCCTTGCTCCTGGAGAACTGCTGCTGGATTTGAACCGCCAAGCCCGTGCACTGCAGTCCCACACTCAACCACTACGTCACTGGGGCTCAGTCCCTAAAACATGTTTTTTATAGCGTTGCACATTTTTGGATTATTTTTTTCTAAAGCAGACAGATTATAATACACACTCAAATTTCAGAGAATAGCATTTCTGATGGCCACTTATGAGAATACCCAACACTGCATATAGCTTTAGAATTTGAGAGCAGCATATTTGCTTTGGGTGCTCTTTGCTGTGCCTGGGTGCCTTGTTCATGGCAAAATTCATTGCTTCAGGTTGCTCATCTCCACATGTCCATCTTGCTTTGGGAGCAGAGGAATGATGTGTTCTCTGAAGACTTTCTAGGATGCCTCATTTTCACTTTACAGTTGTGGTATAATTTCCACTAAAGGAATGGTATTCTTTTGGATAAAAAATAATGACAATTTAGCCTTACTGCTAATCCAGATGCTGTATCATTGCCATGAAGCTGAGCGAGCTCCACAATGACCCAGGCCATATAAAGTACTTGGGAGTTCCTGAGATGAACAAATACATCCATCTGCAACTGATCAAGAATTGCCTAAACATAATAAAGTGCTATGAAAACACACTGTTAGATTTATAGGTTGAATTTCTTTACAGACAATCTCCAACTTATAAATGCCATCTTTTCCTAACTTTGTCTTTAAATATTTAAATAGATTTCTAGGTGACTCAGAACAGGTGCATATGGTTCTTATTTTACCTTTCTTTAGTGAAATAAAAGACTTAATACCTTTGCAAGGATGTAACAGCTACCCAGACAGCTCATGCAGAATTTACAATAAAGAATTTGTTGCCAGTAGGGGTGATTCACTCACTTCAAAGTGAGAACAAATGGCTATAGCATAACAAGCAAGTAGGAATTTTCCGTAAGTTGGATATTCATAACCTAGAGAGCGCCTGCATTAATTTTGTAGGCTTGACTGTCATGGAGATGAAGTTATCATCTGGGTTTGATTTTGTGCCCTAAAATTAGCAGTGTTCCTCCTTGACATTTTTATCCCAAAAGATGTTAATTGTTGTTCCAGGCTCCAGCACGTTGTCTAATTTCTGTGGGGTTTGCTATTCTGCATGTCATCTGTCTTCCTAAAGTTCTGTCAGTGATCTACGAGGCCACTGATTGCTCCTGTCAGCCTACCTTCCAGAGCCAATGAAAATGCACACCTTGGACTCTGCGCTCCAGCCACACTGGCTCCTGATGTGTTCATTCCCACGCCCCTCTTTGGCTACACTCTATTACTTTCATCTTATGTGCTATTTTATAATGTGACCTTAGTCATAAAATAAAACTCTACCAGAATTTTAAGTGGTAGTTGAGAGAAAGCAGTGTTGTAAAAACGAGAGGGGAGAAAAAAAGGAAAATATGCTTTCATTTTAAGACATTGCTTGTTATATGCCAGAGTGTTAATCATAGCTGGAATGAGAATTTCAAATCTCAACAACATAATGTATAGTACTCGTGAGGTTGGGCTCAAGAAAATGTGTTTTTTATTTTATGGAAAATATAACTTCTTTGATAACCTTGTTTTTCTTTGTAGTGTAGAATATTATTTTACATTTTTTATATAGTTTCTGGTTGACTTAGCTTATGATTATGTTATTGTGTCTTGCATTAAATAAGGACATGATATTAAGATGATTGTTGTCTCTATGTCAGGGTGTATATTAGATGCATATCTATGAGAATTAATGTCTATGACAAGAGCTGAAATTTTGGCCCTCTCCAGATTTCATACATTCAACTTTTACATAGCTTTACTTTAGTATAAACTCCAAGATATAAAGAAAGTTTATTAATCCATTACTTAGGACATTATGGCACTGCATGAAAATTACAATAGCAGCTCCCTTGATTTCAACAAAAATCTGTGTATGGTGTGCTCAAAGTCATTTATTCCATTACTTCTCTTTCTGCACCCCACAGAACACGATTGTACATCATGTTTGGAGTCACAGAGGCTATCAAATATGAAAGCATTAGTTTTGGGTTGCTGAATGGTCTTTTGCAGCTGATAATGTCAACATCTATAGCACCCCCCATCAAAGAACACCAAGGGCAGATACTGTGTCTGCCATACTAAAGATAAGACTGAAAACATAAGTTTCTGAAGTAAAACAACAAGCTTTTGTGAATCCTGTGAAAGCTGACCGAGCAGATCATGCTTTACACATGCATTGCAACTGCTCACTGCAACAATCGCCACCCTGCTGCCCTCCCCCCCCCCACCAACTCCTTCCCTGAGTCCCTACCTCTGCTCTCCCTTATTTCTAACCATCTTGAACTCTATGCAAACACTGCCTCTTTCATTATAATGGTGATTATTCTATATTGTACATATCTTACTAACATCATCATGTTTCCCTTTAGACATGTCTATTGCTTACCTGAAAATTGAGAGATGGGGGTAAGCTCAATTCCAGACCTGAAGGATGATTAAGGGTCATAGGTGCTGGGATCCCTCCAGTCTTTATCTGCAAGTAAGATTTATCTTTTATATTAGCTCTAATTTGTTCCTCCTTTTTCTTCCTGTCTATCTAAGTTCCACTAGTGGGATTCATTTCAGAGCATGAATTGCCCTCTTCAGAGCCCACTGCCCTCGAGTTTTTGTTGTCTCAGGGTCTTTGAACCATGTTCCTATGGTTGATTAGCCCACTAAACTAAAATTCCATATTTCTTTATTTTTATTTACTCTGTTTCCTTCTGGATATGGGCAGATCAATAGTAGCACGTTAATTGCTTGCTCACAAGCTTTTAAGATCCTATTTGCTAATGACCTATTTAGAATGTAAAAATTGTCTTTGTGGACTATGTTACCATGATTGACCTTGGTACTTCCTAAGACTAAGGTTCAGAGCCCAGAGGCCCAGTGATCTGTTTCCTGAGGTGTTTGGTTATGTTTTCATTTTTTCCCTAAGTTTGCTTCATATATATTTGTTCATGTATATATTTGCAGCAAAATTAAGTACTTTTTGTTGAAAACTTTTTGTCAAACCTATAATTTCATAGGTATACACCCACTCTCCTACCACCATTTATTCAGCCTTCAGTCTATACATGTGTCTATTCTTAGATCACTGTTCCTTTAGGATTGTGTACTGGAATCATCGTTAGGTATCACAGAGTCTGGGCCAAGCCACAATGACCGTGTGTACAACACAGCAAAATGCTCCTGGGTCTTGTCCCCGTGCTTCAGTCCATGGTGGCAGTCACTGTACCACTCCATCTCATTGAGGGCCTTTGTGTCTTTCACTGCACCTCTGTTTTACCAAGCACAGTATTCTGCTCTGTGGTTCACATGTCCAAAGTACGTAAGATGAAGTCTTGCAATGCTGATCCAGAAGGAACACTCCGACTTTACTTCTTCACAGACAGATTTGTTTGTCCTTTAATCAGTCCATGGTACATTCAATATTCTTCTCCAGCTCCACAATTCAAATGCACCAATCTATTTTTGGTCTTTCTTATTCAGTAGTCTACTTTCCCATGCATGTGAGGCAACAGAAAATACTCTGACTTGAGTCAGGTTCACCTTACTCCTCAAAGTAACACCCTCTTGTTCAACATTCTAAAGAAGCCTTGTACAGTAGATTTATCCAATGCAACATGTCTATCACTTCCTGACCTCTTCTTCCATGAATATTGATTGTGAACTCCAGGAAGACAAAATCCTTGACCAGTTCATCTTTTTATCTATCATGTATTTACCTATTGGTCCAACGGTGAGGATTTTGGTCTTCTTTACATTGAGTTTTAATCCATCCAGAAGGCTCCAATCCTTGATGATCATCACCAGCAGTGTCTCAAGGCCTCCTTACTTTCAGAGAGTAAGGTTGTGTCATCTTCATACCACATGTTTTTTATTAGCATTTCTCCAATCCAGATGCAGAATTCCTCCTCGTATGATACAGTTTCTCTGATTACTTGTTCAGAATCCACATTGAATAAGCATAGTATTAATATACAACACTGATACACACCCTTCTTAAGCTTGCATATGAGATTTTGTGCATAATTGTGTATAGAGCAGCATTTAACTGTGGTCTTTAATGTTTGCACACCTTTTCTTGTATAATGCTTCCTTAATTTTTGCAAACTGTCTTCTTTTAGTTTATTCTTGTCTACTTAGATGAGGTAAACCCATGTCTGTATTCTAAACCCTATTTTCCCCTTTGACTCCTGATGATGATAAAAAATGTTTTATTTTTTGTAGTGGTTTTATAAACTACCTGCCCTTCAGTGATTAACTAATTTTACTGAACAAAATTTCTTCCAGCTTGATCCTTATTAAATCCATGTTACATGATTTGTGTTTCACAGATGCATTATTCTTTAAAGTTGCATGGTATGTCAGTGTGTACACATACCAATATTTGTTTATATATTCTTTTATTAATTTAAATCTAGGTTGTTGATACTTTTTTGCTTTTATAAATATTGCTGCATTGCCCATGGATTGCATATACATATTCACTCCCTGGATTTTTTTCTTTAGATTATTACTGAGTTGAGGAATTTTGGGGTTATGCAGAATTTTTGTTCCCAATTTTTGGGGGGAGCATCATCATCATCATTTCTTTACCATGTCTGCACCATCTTAAAGTTTCACCTCTCATCTGTGAGGGTTCCTATATTTCCACACCATTGCCAATGTTGGTTGTTTTCTGTTTCTGGTTTGTTTTCACTTTACTATTAATGCTGATGTGAGATGATAATCTCAATTTTGTTTTGAATTACAATCCTCATTTCACACCTTAAAGGCATACTTTAGAACATTAATGATCATCTACGTGAAGTAGGAACAACCTTAGTGGCCTGGAGACATTAGATTTTAGGTCAACTTATACTCATATAGTGTTAAAGTTGAAGCTGTCAATCAAGTTACAGGCTAATGACACCTCTTGGGAGGTGTGACCTTTTTAAAATATAAATTGGGCAATTCTCCCTCTCTCTGCTCCTTCACTATCCAACTTGCGGGATGCTTTCTGTGTCTGCCAGCTCACTCTCAGAGGGGTTGGCATCCTGGCATGTTTTCGCTGACTCTGGCTCCACATGGCTCTGTATCTACTGGCCTGCAACCTTCCTTCATTCCACCTCGTTCTTCTGAATCATCAGTCTGAAGCTATGTAAGTCTGAAAAGGGATCTGGCGATGAAACTCATGGCCTTAAGCTGGAAAGGGCTGATATGCCTTCTTGGAATAAGATAATGTCTTGATAAAAAGTTATTTCTTACACATGTGAGGGGATACCCCCCAAAGAAACCCATAATTGCAGAGCTTTTATAATATACATTTTCCTCGCTAGGCAAACCTTCAGCAATTCACCCTGAGTTAGTGCATCCAGTGGCATTACTTGAGAAGGTTTTCTCTTGTCACACTGAATTTTTTTTGTAAAAGCAGTTTTGTAAGAATCTCATTTTTTTGTGATGGCCAATTAGTGAGTACATAGTATAGTATGTGACTCTGAAATATTGTTTCATTCTCAGGAAAAATGCCTCAGAACCTGATGTGATGTTGACCACTGCTTACAAGTACAGCACTATGGGAAAAAAACTCAAGTGTACAAGTAGTTTTCGCATTTCAAAAAATGTGAAATGTCAATTGATGACAAACCTCATTCTGGACATCCATCAACTTTCCAAACAGAAGAAACTGTCAATAAAATCTGTGAACGTGTGCTCAAAGACTGATGCCTGGCAATCTGGACTATCTTGGAGTTCAGATAATTGAATTTTAATGGAAGATTTGTGAATGAGAAAGGTTGTTGCAAATATGTGCCTTGAGTTTTGAATGACCATGAAAAATAGCCTCGACTGGAAAAATGCTATGGCAGTTACACAATTTCATGTCAACTTGAGAAATAGAAGGCTACAGCCCCTTGATCCTGCTTTGTGAACCTTCTCATGAAGGTTCTGGAACTTCATTTCTTCCTTCCTGGAGGTGGGAGACCCTCTCTCCTTCTCCTACCTGTTGATAAGGAACGTGGAGCCATGCTGATGGCAGCCAGAGCCCCGGAGATGCTTCCACTGCTACTGAAGCCACTAGATTTTTGACTCACAGGGCTATGATCTTCCTTCATTGGCTATCATTGCATGTGTTGCAGGAGTCTGAAGAGGACATTATAGACTAGTATTGGACACATGAGCTAATACAGGATTTATGGACTTGATGTGGACTGGGTTGGCATGTTTTCTTAATGTACAATTACTCTTTAATATGAAGCCCTTTCTTAGACATACATGAGTGTCTTTGTATGTGTTTCTCTAGTCAACTAGGACTAACTCATATGGCAAGCTTTGAAAGAACAGGTCCGAAGCAACCTAGACTTTCCCCCCAAATTTATTACTTGTGACAAGATATGTGCTTTTCTTACAATCCCCAAAGCAAACATCAATCAAACCAGTGAAAGATGCCATCTTCGCTTTTCCTGCCAAAAGCTTGTCAAGTAAAATAAAAGATCAAGGTGCCGTTCCTTTGTTTTGGTTTTATGATGTGAGGGGGATATTGCATTTGGAGTTTGTTGTAATGAGTCAGACTTTTAATAAACTTTCTATTTTGAAGTTCTGAAAATATTGCTTAACTTGTATGAGACAAGCAAAAACAAGGCCTAATTTGTGGTCAATAGGGGATTTGTTTTGCCACCATGACAGTGCACCTGCTCACGCAGCCACCTCAGTGTATTAGTTTTTGGCAAACAAAGAATGCCTCTCTTGCCCCATGCACCATACTCACTGGATATCACTCTGTATGACTTCTTTTTGTTTGTGCATATGAAGAGGAACATGGGAAGACAGCAATTTGACAACATAGAAGAGGTGAAGAAAGAAAAGAGGGAGGTCCTGTCAACCATCCATAGAGATGTGTTTGAAAAATCCAAGAATAGATCTATAGGTTTGATAAATATATTAAGTGTAATGAAGAGTACTTTGAAGGTAATAAGGCTGTTTTGAAAAATAAATAAATAAAATACATAGATTTGAAAAAAAAACTGCTTTTGGGGCTTTACTCTTTTATGTAAGTGTCACTGGTTTTATTTCTTTAGACAAGTCATCATAACACATGGCTGTAATCTATGGAATAAAAACCTACAAAAAACAGAATGCATACCATATGAATTTGTTCTTCTAGAGATTAACACAATTATATTTCACTAAAAGAGAGAAAAACGAACCTACAGGATGGGAAAAATAACTATGGCATATTTGATAAAGGTGAATATGTCAAATATAGGTATAAACTATCAATGTTTCAATAAATGAATGATGACAATCCAATTTAAAAGGGGGCAGAGAATATGTTGAACAGATATGCCACCAAAGAAGACTGTCAGGTAGCCAACACACATATGAAGAAATACATGTTTTACATACTGAACTTTGTGAAGGAGTTACTACTGATTCATATGTCTGTCAAAGCTCTAAAATTTCCTATTAATCATGTCATTTATGCATTAAATTTATATGGAGAAAAAACCTGGTTCAAAATATTTAAACTGAGTACACTGAGCTCCATAAAGAGTACAGAGCCAGGCAGAACCTCACTAACTCAATAAAACAATACTCAACATGGCAAAGGCGATCCTAAGAAAATGGAGGCAAATGTCATCATAGGCATTTTTGTGCACATTTGCCAGGAGGAAGACAACAGGAAACAACTGCATGCTTCCATCAATTTCTCAGAGTTTTCAAAGAAGGGTCAAGGGAGGTGGAAAACCATGTCTGCTAAATAGAAGAGGAAATTGGAAGACATGGCTCAGGGTCGATAAGATAAATGAAAGAGAAATGAAAGCCTATATTTCCTTAATGGTGAGAGAATAAAAGGTGTTCAAGTATTCCAATGTACCTAAAACCTTCTTTGCCTCTTTCTTGTTTTGTTCTAATATAACCTCTAAATCAAAGGAGAGCACCCCAGTCTCTCCACCTGGGCTTTTGCGAAGAAGCTGGAAGAGATGTGAAATAACACTGCAGGCAATGTGAAGCATCCTTAATAGAAGAAGGCCTTCAAGCTGAAGGAACAATATCAAAAGAATACTGCTTCTCAGCGGAGTAAAAAGAACTATGATGTCGCGAAAAAACTGAGAAAAACAAGCAAAAGGAGGAGGAGGATGACAAAGAAGATGAAGACAAAGGTGATGATAAGTTGGCTTTAGTGCAGTGTTCCTGTACCCTGATATGTTTTCATTGTAAGTATAGGACTATCAAACAATGTAATAAGTATTCATTTTCCAGAGAGACATTTTACTGTAATGAAATATCTTTGAGAAAAATTAAATGAGATTTGGGATAAAAGCTTGCCTCTTTTCCTTTTCACATGGCCGATACCATAGCTGTTCTAGACAGCCTTAGATAGTACACATCTTATCTGTACTAACATTCCAACTTATGGGATAATTGATTATCTTGCTTCAGATTTGATAACGTATTATTCAAGGGATTGTGGTACAAATTATGAATGCAATGAATAACATTTCTGGTTTGTTTTTAATCTACAACTAGCATGTAAGTGGCATATATATATAAAGTATAATGTTTTAACTTAATAAATAAATTGTTTTGTTCTCTTTTTCTCCTTATCTTTATATTATTTCTCCATCATCTACTTCATTCACTCTGCTAAAAGGTGAAGGCAAAGTTTTATGGTTATGTCCATGGCTAGCATTCGACCTCATTTTTCCTCTGATCTTACACTCACAATCATGTACATTAGAACAGTACCTAAACTCTTTACATCACCCTTCACTACCCTTTACTCAGCCTTAAAGTCCTTCCTTCGTATTCAAATTGTAATAGCTCACATATGGTTTGGAGCATAGCAGGAAATGGCTGTGCTGAAAAGTGACTTGGAACTTGTAAACAAGGTACCTGGCATCTTCATGCAGATTGTCAACCAGAACAAATTCTAAAACCTAACTGAATAGTTCATTTAATTCAAGAAATTTAATCCAGGTTTAGAGATAAGACGAGAAAGATCTTGTGATAAAAACGAAGAAAAATTATTAACCAAGTGGAGATTATATACACTTAGATAAACCTCAGAAAAATATTACAGTTGATACTTCTGTCAGCTTTTATTCATGATTGTCTTTTAGAAGATATTTTATACCACTTATTTGTGCTAAGATATCTGCTTGCATGGGACTGAGTACAAGAGCGCATTTACATGTGTCAAAACCATTGTAGATCATTAGGACTATAAGATGCCTAATTTTCACACTATACTTGTAAGAAGATTAGATCAACTAAAAGGAAATCTTTACTGTGTAAGACCTGCTTCTAATTTATATAGATTCTCTGAGAAAGCTTGATTGATTTCTGTTAAGCTAAGGAACTATATCTGGCTTCTCTGATCTCCACTTCTTTGGACTCAAACCAGTGGACTGCCATAGTGCCTGCGTACGGTGGAAGTCTTCAGCAACCTGCCATGTTATATTCTGATCTTGGATTCATTCACGTCAGCATACATAATTGGCTTCTTCTTGCCTATCTTGAGTTTATCAGTGCTTGCAGCTACAAGAATCATGATGTCTCCAGTTTAACAACTGACCCACCAACTTAGACTTTGCCCTCTTCTGCAACAATAAGAGCCATTCTCCCGATATTTTCATTTGTGCATACTTAAGTTTCACTGATTTCTCTTATAAAGAGAATCCAGCCTAAAACGAGAGTTTTTTCAAGATATAATGTGTACATGCACACTGTCTAGTAAACCAAGCCAGAACATATTCTAATTCACCGTAGCCTTGTCAGTTTCAGAGCATGGCATGATCCTGTCTCTATCATAGGGTCTTCAATGTTTTACTGTTCAGAAATAGATCATGATATTTTTCTTTGAATTTGCTTCTGGGTAGACTTATATCTCCAAACTTTCAGTTAGCAGGTTAGTTGTCAAAACTTTTGCACATGATAAAGAAAATGCACAGTGGACAATATAAATTAGATGTTAAATATCATGTTTTTTATAATGTATCAAGTCCTACTTATTTTAATCAATAAAAATCTTTCTTTCCATATGAGAAATGTATTATCCAGGACTCTTTATTAGAAACTAGTAAATGGAAGAAAAGGAGAGGCTAAGAGAGGTGTCAGGAGAGTTGGGTAACACAATAATGTAGAAAAAAAACAATCAAAATTCATCTGGCGGTGCTGTGGATTTGACACTGGAATACTAGTCATTCATCCATAGTCCAAGCCCACCAATGAGAGGGAAATGAGGCTATCTGCTTTACTTAGGATGTGCAGTCTCAGAAATGCTTTAAAACATCATAGTAGCAGCTCTTGATTTACTATTGATGCAGAAGATGAAGATTACACACATATTTTGACCATGTAGTGAATAGATCCTAAACACAAATGTAACAGGAAAGAAAGTGTTACTTGTAGGTTTATAGTTTAATAGAAGAAGCTGGATCTTCTTATATTCAATCACATAATTAGGTAATTGAAAGTAGCCTCCCCTTATTTTTAACTAGTAAAGTTGAAATGTAAATAAAGTATTTTGTGAACAAGATATGTCTCAAAATAATATTACTAAAACATATCATAATCAAACTTTTTTTCATAATGAAACTTTATGATGCAAAAAGATAAAATTCCTGAAAGCAATTTAGGAAAAATGAAAATTATCTATAAATATGTACCAATAAGGTTAATCTATTATTTTCAGCATAAACCATGTGGACAAAAACATACTCTGAAAACATGGGGTTTGTGGGGAGGGAAATCCAAACCCAACTGAGAACTCTGTGCTCAGTAGCAAAACTGCAAGTAAACATCATGGCAAAATTAGGACCTTTCAAAATAGTCAGAAATTAAGAAAAATTGTGACAAGACCATCATTACAAGGACCACTAAATAGAATTCTACAGATAGAAAAATAACAATGGTAGATAAAAAGCTGAGATAAGGGTTGAGCCCTGGTGGCGTAGTGGTTGTGCGTGGGACTGCGGCCCACTGGGACGGAGGTTCAATTCCAGCAGTGGGGCTGGGCCTCCTACTCCCACCACCGGAGAGCAGTGATGCCCCCTCCCCCCCAAAAAAAAAGCTGAGATAAGAACATATGAAAGCAGAACCCCTAATTCAAGTCAGTTATAGGAGTAGTCACTACAAGTTAGAAACTAGAATAGCATAGATACCAATGTATAAGTTAAGACAATTATAAAGTAAAAGTATGGAAAAATGGTGCAGTCACACAGCCTCCAAAGATAGAGGAAGTCAATGTGATTTCAAGACAGAATGATCTATTTTAAACATGGAGAGAGAATAAGGATAAAACCAAGCATCAAGCTGCTAATCACAATAGTGGCAGTTAAAATACATCAGTCACTGGGCACAAGAAAGACTACCCCTATAAATATGTGGTGTTGAAAAATGTGAGGATTCATTTATCCTCTTCCACAACTGTGTGAGCCATTTCACAATATGCATATCTTTCTATGTATATCCATCTGAAAGCATCCTCAGTATTACTTCTCTAAATAACCCAGTGTAGCAGTTGGAAAACAGATTCATAGTATTTTATTACTATCATTTTTATTTCAGTTAGTTCTGTTATGACAGTGCCCATTTCATCTCTTATTTGTACTTCTCCTTTGTTAGATTGCCGGTAGTTTATTCATTTTATCTTTTCTAAGCACCACCTTCTAGCCTAAATAAATCCTTCAGTTCCCATTCTGTTTTATTTATTTCAGCTCTAATTTTTACTATTTCTTTTCTTTGTGGAACTGGAGATTTCTTTTGGTACCGTTTTGTTTTTTTTGAACTGTGGTAATGTAGTGTTTATATGCAGACTTTGGTTGTTTCCTCATTCTGTTGTGTCATTGTACTACTGTGATATGTTCTGTGAGCACTGCTTTTCTTATACCCCAAACTTTTGGTTATATTGTGTTTTCATTCTATTTAATGCAACCCTAGAGTAGATTTTTTTCATCTGACTCATGTAACTGCAGCAACGGGTGAACAGAAAGCAACAGGAGACAACAGGCTGGTGGATGCAGAGTGGGATATATGTAAGGTTGGGAGGCTACTGATGACTGAGCTTGATCAGCAATCTGATGAGAGGGAATCTAGATGCGGGATCCAGAGTCAGCAGAAGTGAGCTAGTTTCTTCACAGTGACAATATATAACAAGACAAGGCAACACCCCAAATGAACCTCCCCTTCGATTGCATCAGGTTGTGGGCAGGTTAAGGAGAAAATACTCCAAGCTATTTCCTTGGTGGCTACCAGATGATTCCATCCTGTCATTGACCATGATGTCGCTCACAT
>PVJH01014536.1:13912-56664 GCA_004026705.1 Nesogale talazaci | reverse complement strand
TCCAAGTTACCTCATTACATAACAGCCCAACGCCGTCACTCCTTAACTAACCCGCCCACTGAGAACCATGGCTCAGGCATTTCGACACATATAAGCCGGGACAACCAGAAGAGCCAAATGCCATCGAAAGCTCCCTCTGTCCACCTTTCCACATTTGTCTAGTAAATTTCTTGAGAAATTTCTTAGGACAGAGTTGTCGGATCAAAAGGTATGCAAATGTAAGGGCTTGTTCCATATTCAAAGTTGTGCTGCTCCAAAGTTCTTTTGGACTGAATCCATGTCAGCAGCGTAAGTTTATTAACAGTAAAAGCAGCTTTGTAAAATGAACTCTTCAAATAAAAAAATTAATTAAACATGTCCTTAAATTATAGACTGTTTCATTAACACTCGGATATCTTAACAACTGAAATTAAGACATGCTTTACAATGACTGGCTGCTTAGGTTCAATGAAAGATGGTGCCCCTGATTCTCTGGGGGTGCAAGACTCAACAGGTTTGCCTGGACCCTGACATTAAGATGGGCTCCCTCACCCACGGCCAATTGAATATCTTATTCTTCCTGAAAGGACAAAATCACGAGACAAAGAGTAACGAAAGGCCCAGCTTTGTGCTTGAGCCGGAGGAAAAAGAAATCATATAGGAAGCAAGACAATGTTTCCCCAAATCGCTTGTCAAAATTGCCAGTCCTGTTCTCACCAGGCTGAGTGGGAAGTAGACCCTCCAACTACAACATTAAGGCTTTACTGGTACAACAGCCATTGAAACCAAGGTACAGTGCTTTCCTTCCTTTGAAAGTGTTACAGCAAGGCAGCAGCCCTCTGGTACCTGACCTGTGAATTGTAAGAAGCTGTGAACTCTGGTGCTCATAGTAGGCTACATATTAGAATGATAACACAAGGTTAGTCGTTCAGAACCACCAGCTGCTGTAAGGGAGGAAGATGAGGCTTACTGCTTCCCTAAGAGTTACGGCCTCATTAATCCACACGAGCAGTTCTGTGTTGTCCTAAAGGGTCTCTGCGTTGGAAAGGACAGAGGGGCAGGACATCCGCGTTTGTCTGTTTGGATTCCCTAAGAATGACCAGTAGTTACAGAATCACTGCGTTGGTTATGTCCACCCTGTTATTGGTGATTTCAGATGAATTCCAGTGTCCGTGTAATAATGTCAAGTCACCTGTTATTCCCTAACTGTCATGAACAAGCTTCTTTGGGGGAAGATGAATAGGGTTTACTGAGAGCTCGGACTTAGATTATCCTGATGAGTGCCAGTTGAAAAACAGTAGGCAATTTCAATGTCATGACAGCAATATGTATTCTTTGTAGGTAAAAGTGTAGATAAAAAAAAAATGTATAACCCCAGGCCCCACGGTGGATCTTAGCAGGTATAATTAGGGTTATTTACTTCTCTTTGGCAGCCATAATGATTGGAATTCTCCTGGCGTGTCGTGTATGGTGACAGTAATGCTGAATGCCCTGAAATCTATGGGCCGGTCCTCATTGATGAAGAATTGCCCCATACCGAGGAACTTTGAGAAAGCTATTATTTACACGTTTGGGTAAATCGATCCAGAATTTTCTCAGTGGTTATATTACACCAAACCCACTGGCTGCTGTTGATTTGCTGCAGATACATAGCAACTCCAGAACAGAACAGAACAGAACCGCCCTCCCCATACGGTTTCCAGAGAAGTCCTGATGGCATAGTGCTTATGCACCACCGGCCACTGCTCAGGAGAAAGGGCACTTTTTAAAAAATATATATATTATTTTATTTTATTGGGGACTCTTACAGCTCCTGTCACAGTCCATCCATACATTGTGTCAAGCACATCTTTGCGTACGTTGTCATCAGCTCTCAAACATTTTCCTTCTACGTGAGCTCCTGGCATCAGCTGCTCAAGACAGGACTTTCTACTCCCCTAAATAGTTCCAGTCTTGGACACTCCCAGGGGCAGTCCTACCCTAGCCTATCTTGCTGTAAGCTGGCCTGGCCTCCATGGCCCTGGGTTTGGAGATTTGGTATGTGGTGTCCCAGAAGCAGACTGCCACATGACCTTCGTGCCAAGCGACTGCTGAGTTCACACTCCTGACCTTGGCCAGCAGCTGAGTCCCACCAGGGGTTCTTTCTCACTGCCATCGAGCTGATTCCGAGTCCTAGTGACCCTCAAGGACAGAGTAGAACTGGCCCTGTGGATTCCCAAGGCTGTAAAACTCTGCGGGAGCAGAATGCTTCAGCTTTAGCCCACAGAGCAGCTGGTCGTTTCCAACGTGACTTCTCTGGTGTTCTACCCAGTAACTATAATTTTTACCCCCCAAGTACGGTTGCTTGACAACTACTTATTTACTGCTGTAACCATCTGTGTTGTATATCCTCCAGTTACTCTCCAAATTCACTTGACCTTTCTTCACCTTTCTCTGCCCCCCTGGAGGCTGACCTCTCTCAAATACTCCTGATTCCCCAGTGGATCCAGCCAGGAAGGAGCTAGGGGGCAGTGTGAGTATCCATGCCTGGGATTCCTCTCATCTGGGTCTCAGCACATTAGCGGTGTCCCTCTCTGAAGTGTGTTGTCTCTGGCTGTTCTCTCTGGCTCGAAGAGCTCTTCATGGTCTCTGCCCATGAGTGCCCAGGCACTGCACAAAAATCACACGTGGTTTTCCATCGCTCTGTTTCAGAAACAATACCCTGTCAAAACTCTGCCACGATGATCTAACTGGAATGTGCCCAGTTCCCTGCTGAGACCCTATTACCTTTGCATGTTAGTGACTAAATTCTTACCCCATTCTTCAGGGCCCCAAATATCCCAGCTTCTATGGTTCAACATACCTGTCAACGCACATGTATCTTCCTACAAAGCATCCTGTAAGCCAAATCTTTCTGAATGTTCTTCAGTATTCTCTAACAGGGAGTGCTGGCATTGAGTAAATGGGAAGAAGTACTAAAAAACCTACTTCTCACCAGTTAGCCGTTGGGAAATCTACAGTTCTACTCTGACATCAACGAGGTTGCCACCAGGCGGAATCACCCCAAAGACCAGTGACTTCTTTAAAGCCAGGGTATTGTGTGCACAGTAAAATCCATCCTCTTTAGCGTAGTAGCTGATGGCTTTTGGCATGTGCTTTAATAGCTCATGTTTTATGGAGTCATAACTCACGTACCATAAATTCGACGATTTGAAAGCATCCAGTTGTCTTAAAACTTCTTCACCACAAGCTCCCATGATATTATCTTGTTTCCTTCAAGAAGATCTACCAAGTCTCTTATGGGAACATACGAGAGCATAACTTTCTAATCTGACCTCTCTGGGTTGAGGTCATTAACACATCCCGCTGTTCTTGAAATGCCACTGTTTGGATTGGACTTTTTTCTTAAGACCCCTTAATGAGGCTAAGACAGGTGTTCAGAGAACTTATTTGCAGCCATTCACTTATCATAGAGACATCATTGGTTTGTTTTGTTTAAAATACCATATATACTAGAGTATAAGCCAACCCGGTATTTTCAAATTAAAAATTTCAGGCTGGTTTTACACTCAAGTATATATGGTAACCCCTTGCATGTATGGACAGGAATCTTAGTAGTAATACATTTGGACTTACCCTAGTATACAATTAAAGGATATTTATTATATTCACAGAATTGTACAGTCATCACCTCTAATTGTCGAACATCTTAGTCATCCTTAAAAGAATTGCCCTTTTCTTCCCCTCTCTGGTCTCTGCCAACCACCAATCCAAGTGCATTTTCTGTGGACTGGCCTCTTCTGGATAGTCCACATAGATGGGATCATATAATTTGTGGACTTTTCACTGACCATAATGTTTTCGAGAGCCATCCATCGTGTAGCATGTCCCATCAGTACTTCACTCGTCCTATGAGCCTCCCATCCCTTCCCCTCAGAGCAAGCCTATAGGACAGGGTAGACCTGCTCCATGGAGTTGCCAAGGCCAAAGGTCTTTACGGAGGAGGCGGAGAGCCACACCTTTCTCCTGTGGAGTTGCTAGTGGGTCTGAACCACCCAACTTCCATTTAGCAGCCAAGGCTTACCTATCGCACCATTGCCCCTTGTTGGATGAGTAGAGTCCATATTTCATTTATGTTGTTGCTGATAGGTGCTCTCCCGCCATGTCGCCCCACTGTACAGCAGAGCTAAGCATCGCCTGGTCCTGCGCCTCCCTCGCCATGGGCCTTATATTCCAGCCCGTTCTTGCAGCTACGGTGTCTCTCCTTCTCCTCACGGCCCTTCCTCTTTGTTGCTATCACTCTGCTAAGCACAATGTCCTTTCTTTTTTTTTAAAACAGTATCACTTGGCATTTCACCCATAAATCATATCAAGAAGAGTTGTCCAATTTTGCAGCATTTTATTCTTTGTACTCATGGTTATTTGTGTAAACTTCTATGTATATAATTCAGCACCATTGGTTTCATTCTTCATGTTGTCCAACCAGTATTGATATCCTTTCTCAAATGATTCCACCACCGTTTACATAAGCTCAATGTGCCCGCAGCAAAAGCTCGCTTTCCTTTGCCTATGATAACTATAGGTCAAGTTGGGTTTCTTTTATTTTTCTTTTTTAGTAGATTTTTTTTTGATATAATATTTTCCTTTTTTTCTGTTTGTGGGCATCAGTGCCCTGGTGGGAGTAGGAGGCCCAGCCTTGCTCCTGGAGAGTTGCTGATGCATATGAACCGCCAACCCTGTGGGCCGCAGTCCTGCACACAACCACTATGCCACGAGGGCTCGGCCCCTGGATATAACATTTTCCTAGCAAACACGCCCATCGTTAAAGTGCTTTTAAAAAGAGTTGTATATACCCCATCACACTCAGTTCTAATGCTCACTTCTCTCACCTGGCTGCCCCTTCTCTCAGGACTGGTCTCTCCTGACAATATATCCAAAGTATGTGCTTTGAAGTCTCACCATCCTTTTAAGAAACATTCTGACTGTCCTTCTTCCAAGACCAATCTGTTGGTTCTTTGGGGGGGT
This sequence comes from Nesogale talazaci, assembly GCA_004026705.1. NCBI lineage: Eukaryota > Metazoa > Chordata > Mammalia > Afrosoricida > Tenrecidae > Nesogale > Nesogale talazaci. The sequence continues at coordinate 51,681 of PVJH01014536.1, read as the reverse complement.
CGCTGGTGCTTTCAGTATTCCTCTCCAGCACCATCATTCATAGGCACCAATTGTTCTTTGGTTTTCCTTACTCAGCGTCCAACTTCCACGTGCATCTGTCCATGGATATACGAGGCAATTGAAAATATCATGACTTGAGTTCGGTGCACTTTGCTTTTCAACACTTTTAAGAGGTCTTAGGCAGCCCCATCTTGTCATCTCTTGGCTGCTGCTTTCATGAGCATTGATTGTGGATGTAAGCAAGGAGAAATCCTTGACAACATTAATCTTTTCTCCATTTATCATGATGTTATCTTTTGGTCCAGTTGTGAGGACTTCAGTTTTCTTTCAATTGAATGGTCGTCCATTCAGAAGACTGTAATCCGTGAACTACAAAGTGCTTCCATTTCTTATTATATTTTTTTTGGGGGGGGGGTAGGGCATCACTGCTCTCCAGCGGTGGGAGTAGGAGGCCCAGGTCCACTGCTGGGATTGAACCTCCGTCCCAGTGGGCCATAGTCCCGTGCACAACCACTACACCACCGGGGCTCAGCCCCTCCATTTGTTATTTTCAACAAGCCAGGTTGGGTCGTCTGCGTATCTCAGGCTGATAATGCATTCCTCCATTCCTGACGCCACATTCTTCTTCATCTCATCCAGCTTCTCCGATAATTTGCTCAGCATATAGATTGAACAAGTAGGTCAGAGGTTAATCAAAAATGTAGTTTCTACTTATGGACTACTAGGAATACTGATACTATGAATCTCCACACATACATTTTCAATTTTCTTGGGTATTTACAAGAGAATAGAATTACTGGATCCTATGGAAATTCTAGGATTCCAGCAACATTGTTACGCATGTTCTGCCCCTCAAGGACTGGAGATAGGCTTCTATGAAGATTATAGCCAAGAAAGGTGTATGCTACTCTATAAAATACGGGCTCCCAGTGAGTCAAAACTGACTTGATGGTAACAGGTGTGGAGCAGCCAAACAGTGTGTCCAAGTGGCTGTACCATTTTACAATCCCATCAGCAGTGAATGGTCGAGAGTTTCAATTTTCCCACATCCTCAAGGACACGGGTTATTAGTATTTTGAGTGATTGCCACCACCAAGTGGGCGTGAAGTAACATCTCATTGTGGTTCGCATTTCTCTCACAATGATGACGTGGGTGTGCACACACTCACGCACCTAACCATTTCTTAGGTTACTTGTCACTTTATTGTTGAATTGTTAAGAGTGCTCTCTAGACTTGAGAGGCAAGTCCTTTACCAAATAGTTGATTTTCAGATCCAGTCTTCCCTTCCGTGGGTTGTACTATCACATTTTTGAAGGAAACCAAATGAATTTTGATAGTGTCCAATCTATATAGCTTTCTTTTTTTTCCCACTTGTATTTTGGTGTCGTATCTAAACCCCCTCTGCCCAATCCAAAGTCACCAAGATTTAAAAATCTCTGTTTTCTTCCAAGGAGGCTGGGTTCCCTATGGGTTACTAACCAGAGAGCTCCCCACGGGATGAGGTATTCAGAATCACCTTCCACTCCGAGAGGAAGATGAGGCATTCTGGCCCTGTAAAGACTTAAAAACTCTGGTTTCGCTTCAGATCACTAGAAATCGTTCACCTTTGACGAAAGGTGTGAACCTCAGACCCAGAGGGCCGCTTCTTCTGTCCGATAGGGTCACTCCTGGTCAGAATTGGTTCAAGGGCCCCCAGTTTGGTTTCGCTTTAGGTCTTACATTTAGGGGCTTTAATCCATTGAGAGCTGCATTTGCATGTGATGAGAGGTAGGAATCCCACCTCATTCTCTTGACTGTAGATATCTACTGAATGACACATCTATTGAATGATGGCTACTTTTCACCATGGAATTATGGCACCCTTGTCAAAAATCAGTTGATCATTAATGTAAGTTTATTCCTGGACAGTTAATCCTATTTTCATTGATCTAGATACCTATCCTAATGCCATCATCACGCGGTATTGATTACTGCAGCATTATAATAAGATTTGAAATGGCAAATATGAGTTTTCCAACTTGGTTACTCTATTTGGGTATCCTGATTCCCCTGGCTTTCCATAAGAATTTTAGAATTAACATGTCAATTTCTGCACAGACACACAAAAAGGTCAACTGGCTTTTAATACCGAATTTGTTAAATCCGTACACATCAATTTGAGGAGTATTGACATTTGACCAATCTTAAGTTTTATTTTCCACCAACACTGGTGGCACTCCGTTTATCTAGGTCTTTATATGTTGTAGGTTTTAGTACACTATTTGGTAGGAGACTAAATTTATTTCTAAGTACTTTATGCTTTTTTATCCTACTGTAAATAGAATTTATTTCTTAATTTTTTGGCCTGTTCATTGCTAGCATAGCGAAGAAATACTACTGAATTTTTCCTAAGGTTTCTTTTCTTTCTTCTTCTTCTTTTTTTTTTTTTTTTGTGGGCATCACTGCCCTTTGGTGGTTGTGGGAGCTACCCAGCGCTGCTCCTGAAAGCTGCCGCTGGATTTGAACCACCAAGCCCGCAGACCGCAGTTCCACACTCAACCACTTACACCACTGAGGCTCATCCCTCTTTCTTCTTTTTTTCAGGTTGGGGTTTAATACATCTGGCCTATCATTCCAAATGTTATGGAATTTTAAATACTGATTTTTGTATTCTACAATTTTGTTTACTCTATTTTTTTTTTTTTATTTTGCCATGTATGTTTTTCAGCGTTGGCTATTACTGCCAAGCTACACAGAGAGGTTCCTACCAATTTACTTTTTTTTCATGCGGTGTTTCAATATGCAATACGATTTGTTTCTGCAGGTATTAATACATTCGTTTAACTGTCAAATTGATTAGGGTAGAAGGAGGTCTTTTTTTTTTTTTTTTTGCTTTTGTCTTTTTAAAAAGGAAAAAAAGAAATACCTGTTTGGCATGGGCACAAACCTCACAGAGAGAACACTGTCTTAACTTTCAGCTGATCCCTGGACATGCGAAAAAAAGCAGATTGTTCTGGGCTGAGCCCCGGTGGCGTAGTGGTTGTGCGCGGGACTGCGGCCCACTGGGACGGAGGTTCAATTCCAGCAGTGGGGCTGGGCCTCCTACTCCAACCACCGGAGAGCAGTGATGCCCAAAAACAAACAAACAAAAAAGCAGGTTGTTTTTAGCTGCACTTCTATGCTTAGTGGAGTCAATTTAAAATGTGCTCGTTAGCATTAATTTATCCCTTTGCTAATAATCTGGGGTTTTTTTCTCTGTCACCATTTAAGAAAATAGAACTACCTTTTTGTTTAAAAATATATTAAAGAGGGGCTGAGCCCCGGTGGCGTAGTGGTTGTGCGCAGGACTGCGGCCCACTGGGTTGAAGGTTCAAATCCAGCAGCAAGGCTGGACCTCCTACTCCCACCACCAGAGGGCAGTGATGCCCCCAAAACCAAAAACAAAACAAATAAATAAAATAAAAATATATTAAAGATACAAAAGGAGGGTGGAAGTATTAATGAAAAATACTTCCCGGCCTACTCCCACCACCCAGGCAGTGATGCCCTAAAAAAAAAAAGAAAAAAACTTCCCGGGAGGGAAGAAATGGCACCAGGAGAGGGGGCGGGTTTAAATAGTGAAGTTCACTTTTTAACTCCTTATATTTCTGCATCGTTTCATTTGTTATTTTAACTTTGTCTTTTTAACTTTTTTGTCGTGAATTAGCTGGAGGTTTACATCCAACAATTCATACCATTTTATTTCAACTCACCTATTCAGTTACCTCAAAGGAGTATGACTTACCTCGTCCTCTCCTTTTGTTCCCTGTTTCCATTCCTCTTTCTTCCCTGACCCTCTGAGCTTTGGGGCTAAATGCTGCCTTTTTAGTCTTAAGTTAAAGTGACCAGACGTCCCGCTTGTTAATGATTTAACAATGTTCCGCGGCATTTTAAAATTTAAATTAATATATTACAATACTTTTACTGCATTCTATGAAAATTTTTGTTGCTCCACATAGACCAAATTTTTCATCAAGAACCACCCCGCCTTCCCCGCCCCCCAGTCAATGATGTCCCACTTAAAATCTGGTCACTTTATCTTAAGTAGATGATTAATTTAACCAGTGGTGATTTCATTTCTTGACCTGAAGAGTGACGAAGACTCTTTGACCAGGATAGATTATACTGTTTTTAATGTCTCTGATGAGCTCTGGTGGTTGTATGTTGGGCTGCTCACCATGAGGTCCACAGTTCAAAACCGCCAGCCGATCTGAGGAAGACAGATGAGGCACTCTGCACCCATCGATGGTTCAGTCTCAAAAACCCACAGCCGCAAGTCTGCCTTGCCCTACAGGGCTGCTGTGAGTGGAAATTAACTCGATGGCAGTGAGTTTGCTTTGGGGTTCAGAATACCTCTTCATTTTTCATTCAGAGTTTTCGTTTCTTTGTGACTCTGTAGAGGTTGAGAGAAATTTCACCTCCCGAACAAATCCCTGTTCTCAACCTGGTTGTGTTTCCTGCTCTTCAGCCTCATCTCTGAGGCTTGTGTAATGGGTGGTTTTGATTTTCAACAGGTTGCCATTCTTTGGGCTCTTTTTGTATCGGCTTGTTTGAAGACTGTTCAGTAATCTAAAGCGTTCCTTTGTTTACGGAGGGGCCAGTTTTTTTTTTAACTTGTTGAATCCATTTCTTCCCCCACAGCCGTGGGCCTGACTCCCTCGAGGCTTGCTGGCTGCCCTTGGTAATAATAGATATGTGGACGGGGAGGACTGCCGGGAAAATCCCTCTGCCCTTGGCAGTGAAGACAGGTTCTTGTCACATGATCTGCACCTGGTCGCTTTTCAAAGAAAGGACATAGCAGTGCTCGTGGTGGCAGCCATGAGATGTCTTCTTGACCTGGGCCTCTTGAAGCTTGGGGGGGGGGGGGGGGTATTCCCGTCCTTGACTCTGTCTTCTCCGCTTTTCAGGAGGATCTGCTGGTGGAGGGGTCTTTGCAATAGTTCTCTGCTCTCCCTCCTAGAACCACATTGAGGTCTCCCCCATGCTTCCCATCCTGAAATGGCTTCCTGGGAATCCCTCGCTGCCCTCCATGAGGTCACTGCTTCGCTCTCCAGCGTTTCAGAGTTGTTATGTATTTTTTATTTTATGCTTTTGGAGTCCTTTCGTGAGGTTTCTCTAGTGGGTCAGACCTCGGTTCTTGGCCAAAGTCCAGTGTGTCCTCTCAGTGGGTTTTAATGAAGGACACATATGGTTCAGGGTTGCCGGTCTCTAACGAGGATGCATGAGTTCAGGGACTCATGCCAGACTGCGGGTCCTGTGGGTCCCGAGCACTCTGACCACCCCCTGCCTCAGTGGTTCTCAACCCTCCTCATGCCGGGACCCTTTCATGGGATGGTGATGGTGGCCCCCAAATATAAAATTATTGCTCCTTCATAACTGTCATTTTGCTCCTGGGATGGATGGGGCGACCCCTGTGAAAGACATGTTCGACATCCCCCAAAGGAGGTGGTGGTGATGGTGGTGGTGGGTGGGTGTAAAAAGAGACCCTTCCCACTGCCATTGTATTTCAAGATTCTGGCTGGAGAGGTGTAGTGGAAAGTATTGGGTGGCCCCATTAGCTGAGTTAAGTCCACCTGGGTGGGGTCATGAGCCTGGGCTTCACATGGACCACCCAGGTATACCACCCACCTGGCTGTAGGTCTGAATTTGGGCATGCCCAGTTCTGGAGTCTTCATGGGGGACTCATGCTCCCCTTATTCCTTCCTAGCCTCTTTAATTCGGCACCCTCCCCTATCCCGGCTGCCTAGCAATTTCAGTGGGATTTGAGGAGGATAGAGAAGCAAGTCTAGTGGGCCAGTCAGCTATAGTAAAAGAGAAATTAAAAAGCAACACAGAGTCTATTCTGACTCTTCCTACCCCTGTAGGGAGGGTAGAACTGCCCCCCGGGGGGAGGGGTGTCCTCAGACACTCGACTGTAGGAGGAGAAAGGCCTGGTGGAGTAGCCGGTGGTTTTGAACTACCGACCTTGCAGTCAGCAAGCCAGCAGGTAAAGACGACGTCACCAGCTATTTAAAAAGTTTTCTGTTAAGTATTTTCACATATACACGTATAAGGAATGTTGCTTCTTTCTGCATTGCTATTTCTTTTACAGCTTTTCATGCTTTCATCTCCCTAGGGTGACTTTTATTTCCCAGCTCTCTAAAATTCCATTTAACTGTGGATAGCACACCATGAGACCAAACAGTAGGCTTGTCCGATGTTGAGCTCAACCCAAGTCTACACAAGGGAAAAGTAGCCGCGAGGGGCGAGCCGACAAGGAAGATAACAGAGTCCCCTGCCGCAGGCCTGGCGCAGGTAGATAGCCCTGCGGGAGGGACTCCAACGGTCCCTATGATGTCCCCCGAGGCTGTCCCCCGTGGGAGCAAGCCGCCTCAAACTTCTCCGCAGAGCAGCTGGGGGTGGGGTGGGGTGGGGTTTGAACCGCTCACCTTGTCCAGTGCTTAATTCACCGCACCACCAACACTCCTTACATCAAGACTTCGATTTCATGAATATGTTGTATTGGGACAACTAAGTAGACATTTGGATTCCAAACTTGAGTCTAACGTTGTGCTTTGTGCCAAGATAAGCACCAGTAGTAAGGTTAAATATTAAAAAGAACAAAATATTAAAAGCTTTGTATGATGAATATGTAATGAACCACATACAGTGTTGTTAGTGAGGTAATGATATTTTCCAATCTATCGGTCTTCTTTTTTTCCTACCTGTGGTGTCATGCATAAAAATGATTACTAGGATATATTTTAATATGTAATAAGGTAGCTCCTATTACCTCAGCCATAAAGTTTCCAGAGTGGTTTTTTTCCCTCCCATTTTTTGCTTGTTTATTCTTCTAGTTGACCTTTAGAATTGCTTTTTTTTTTTTTTAAGTTGTGCCTTACTTTGTCCCCACTTCCCTGTCAAATTATATTGGCTTTTTGATTATTGGATTTTTATTTAATGCACAGATTCACTTTTACAAAACGGACTCACTGCTTTTCTTAGAAGAATTCACCCTGAGTTCCTTTGAAAAGAACTCCTTCATGGGTCCTTGGTCTCAGGTTAGGTCTTGGTTTTGAATTCTGAAGCTCTTCGAGATCTTTTAAAATCCTTCTAAAGCACTGAGTTTTCAGTGTGGATGAATCATTCCGATCTTGCTGACGCACTCATCAAGTATGCTCACTGTGGGCCAATGTCTCTGTCTAGTGCTTAGGAGATGGCAGTAAATAGCACCTTACAAATTTCATTTGAGCAAATGAGGAGGAGGTATAAAGCTCCAAGAAGGGGAAAATGTTGAAACACAGTGAGTAAAAAGATTCAAGTTTTCCCACTACGAGTTGAACTTCAAGAGGTATTTTTCATGGATGGGAGACTCTTGGTCCTTCCTTCATCTCACAGGGGTAAAACTCAGATTTAAAAGACCCCAAATAAATTTTGTTTCCCTCTTTTACCAGGATTTGTATCCTGGTACATCTGGAGCATCATGCTCTTTAAAGTATGGTCATACTCATCATCTCACTTGATAATCAGCCACTCTCTAATTTGGGAGATGTGTTCTCTGTCTGTCTTTCCTTTCCTTTTTCGTGGAACTGTCATTTGAGAACCCTAACAGACCAGCCACTGCCATGGAGTTGATCCCCTCTCTGAATGAGCATCAGAGGACTGAGCATGTTTCGGCAGCATTGGTCTTTAGAGAAACCCACCCCACCACCACGTTCTTCTTCAGTGGAGTGGCTGGAGGATCCCAGCTGCGACTCTTCAGTTAGCGGCCCGGTCCTTACCTTACTATCCCTAAGCCATACACCAGGGAGTCCCCCACACCTTCGTACCAGGAAGCTGATCCCATCTGATCACCCATCCCTTCCGTAGCCACCCTGCAGACCAGCCATGTCTGTCAAGGTCACCACCCTGCAGACCAGCCATGCCTGTCAAGGTCACCATCCTGTAGCATCTCCCTCCTGTGGGCAGGTGGGAGATTCTTTGTCCTGGTCAGGGGTCGGTTGCAGAGGACAGCATTTATTCACTCCAGCTGGTTGAAGCGGCTTGGGATGCCTTACAGAGCATTGGGTGGCTTCCAAAACGTGGAGCAGGACCAGAGGAGCAGGCTCTAGGTGGAGCATGGGAACACCTCCCAGCCTCACGCCTTGGAACTAGCCTTTCCTAAGGAGGAGGCTGAGCAGGCAGCTGCTGGGGGCTGGCTCTCTCCTATGCCCACTGTGACTCAGGGCATCAAACGGTGGCCCTCGGCCCTGCCTCTTAACACTCACAAACCAGGGGTCAGACACTGGGATTTTAGTTAAGGCTGCCATAGAAAAACCAAATGTAGGTTTAGTTCTTCCCTTCTGCCCTCAGAAAGGCCTGTCTGGGAAGGTTAATTCCACTTGAATAGGGCTGTCTGGGATGAGTGAACAGCCTAACCTAGAGAGTTTTCACCCGACAATCAGTGAGTTTGAGCAGAGCCTCGAGCTTCTCTGAGATGCCTGGGGTTAGGGTTAAAGACAAAACAGTCAGATGTATTGCCATCAAGCCTATGCTGACTCTTGGTGACCCTGTAGGACAGCGTAGAACTGACCCTCTGAGTTTCGGAGTCTATAGATAGGTCAGTGCAGGAGCAGAAGGCCCATCTCCTGCTAAGCAATTGGTGGTTCCGAACTGCTGACCTCATCATTAGCAGCCCAACTGGTAACCACTAGGCCACCAGGGTTAGGATGAGGGCCCTGCTTTTTGACTAGAGAAAGTTTAAGAACTACGTTGAGAACCAGAAAGACCTGCTTGTTTTTGACTTTTTAAATTGTGATTTGGGTCTAAGTTTACAGAGTAAAGTACTTTTCATTTTTCATGAACGTATTTTTCCATTCCACCGTTCATATGTGTTTTGTTTCCTAACAGTAATGGCAATTCCCTCAATGTAATTGCACTCTTCCGTCTTCTTCCCTGCCCCCCGCCCTCCCCAGCTTTGCTTTGGGATAGGTGCTGCTTTTCTGGCCTCCTGGGGTTGGCTGCTACCAGGAGCATGTTCTTTGACATGTCCCTGCCCGTGTTACAGTCCTGTCCGATGTTTGACACGAAGTGATGGGGATGACGGTGTGGATTTAGATTAAAAGGATGTCCAAAGGTCTCAGGCATTCCTACCGTCTCCATCTCAGCAGTCAGGGTCCTTTTGATGATTTGGATACTGTACCTTTCAACATGGCGACCTCATTCAGACTTTTACTGGCGCGATCTAGCCACAGTTGTGACTGATGGCAGCTTGGCTAGGTTCTGTGGAAATAGTCCATGGATTTATGTGCTTGCGGTAGACACTGTTCAAAGAAGACTGTAAAAGCCCAAGCTGTGGGGTCCATTCTCCTGAGGTCCGAGTTGAATAGCTTGTATTGGAGAATGTGCGGAGCTTGGCACTTGCTCTTTGATCCTGCTCTGCCCTGGTGGCAAGATGGTTTTCACACTTTGTTTTTACAGCTTTGGCTGTGATCCCAAAGTTTGAAACCACCAGCCACTACAAAGGAGAAAGGCAGAGATTTCTACTCTCGTAAAGCATTCCAGTCCTGGAAGCTCACAGGGCCAGTTCTCTGTGCCTGTGAGTATGTCCTGACTCCATGGCCGTGTGTTCATCTCTCCAGAATCTAGGGAGAAGAGGGGCCACTTTCAGTGGGGAGGAGGAGTCACTGGAGAAAGACATCTCTAGTCTCTACATATCACCTGCTTTGTTTCCAGAAATGAGACAGGGCATGCACACACAATGTTCTATAAGATGCCGAATGAACTTCAATTCTTTTATATTTGTATAGTTCCTTTAACTTTTTCAAATCTACTATGCTCCTCATGAGTCTTGTCCTATCTTAAAATGTTTCTCATTTTTGGAAACATAGTAAGTTTAGTTACTTGACATTGGATTATTGAGCATAACTGGAGCCTTGGCAGGATATGGTTCTGTTGCCTGTTTGAACTGCCTTCCGTTGTGCTGCCCTGTTTTCTGGGGTATGTGTGTGTGTGTTGGGTTTTCTTTGTTATGACGCTTAGCTGTGGCAATCCTCACGGCCTTCCCAGAGAGGACTGGCATTTACTTCAGTCCTTTGGCAGGGATCACTACCCATTTGGGGAGCACCTCACACCAACTCGCCCCTTGATATTTCATACTGCCTGGACGCAGACCCCAACAGAGAGCGAGACGGAGCGTGGCTGTCAGCGGCAAAGACGAGTCCCCCTCTCTAGCCATCGCTAAGATTGCGGTAGCTAATTCATTTTACAATTCCCTCTGGGAAATCGCTTCATTTTGATGTCCACCCTTGCATTACAATAATAGGTCTATAATTGTTGCTTTGGGAATTCTATGCTAATAAAACTGTTTAAGGGCCCTACTGCTATGGAAAGGGATTCCTTGTTGGACTTTTCATCTTGGGTGGGCTTTGGGTGTTCTTGGCTTTCTGCCTGGTAGCATCAAGATGAAAGCGCAGCAGAGGGCTGAAGTCCCCATTTCTCAAAAAAGATGTTTCCATGGCCATTCAGCACCACAGGATGCTCAAAGTCATCAGTCGTTCCAGAAAGAACAGCTCACTGCCATCACGTGGATTCATTGTGCCCCTCTAGGACAGGGAAGTGGCCCTGTGTGTTTCTGAGACTGTGACGGTTCAGGGGAGCTGCTGGTTTCAAACTACGGACCTTATGGGTTATGGCTCAATGCATCTCCCCTAGGCCACCAGGGCTTCTACTCGTTAATCTTCAGGAAAGTGCCAGGCAAGCCACAGTGTGATCCTATTTCACACCCACGACTGCGGATATTACTAAAAAGACAGGAACTCACAGGTCTTAGCAAGAAGATGGAGAACCCTTACATATTGATTGCTGTTGGGATTGCAAAAGGTGGAAAACTTATCTGGCAGTTCTTAAAAGGAAAAACAGAGTTAACGGGGAATTCAGCCATTGCATTCCCAGGTGGACACACAGAAGAATGGAAAATATATGTGCCTACAGGAATCTGTACCTGAATGTTCATAATAGCTTGAAAAAATACAGAAACAACCCAAATGACTGTGTGTGTGAGTGTGTGTGTAGGCCTGTGTGCATATATGTAACCTTGTGCGTATGTGTATGTAGCTTCATCTAGGTAGATACCTAGTCTCTCACCATAAACTCAAAGCAGAATCCCTTGAAGTGTTTTATTTTAATGAGTCTTTTTTTTGGGGGGGGGGGCGGGTCATCACTGACCTCTGGTGGGAGTAGAAGTGTTTTATTTTAAAAGCATTCAGATCATTAAGGAAAATAGGCCAGTGGATTTCGTCATCCTTTTCCCGTGGCCTCTCACTGTACATGGCCTCTTTCTCCTCCCTCCCTTCCCTGTCTGCCTGCCGGCCGCCCTATCTACCCTAAACACCTGTGGAGCTGTGTGAGAGTAGGTTGCATGCACTGACCCCAGATACCACAGATAGGCCTCTCTCTCCCAAGGACAAGAATACTCTGCATAACCACTGTATAACGATTAAGCTTGTCCTTGATACGAATGCAGTCCATAATCATATGCTACCTAGTATCCCACTACTGTCCTTTCTGTTTTTCCTCCCTATTCAAGAAGGAGCTCTGGTGGCATCGTGGTTACACATTGGACTGCTAGTTGCAAGGTGAGCAGATTGAAACCACCAGTTGCTGCTTGGGAGAAAGATGAGGCTTGCTTCTTCCTTAAAGGTACAGTCTAGGAGCCCTCCAGGGGCATTTCTGCCCTGTTTGGCAGGGTCCCTGTGAGCCTGCCTTGGCTTGCTGCAGTGAGGTCCAGCTTTCAGGAAAGGGGTTCTGGTGAGGACCCTTCCTCACAAGGCATACCCGATAGCTGAGCCCACTGAGGAGCTGCTCCAAGGAGGGCCCAACAAGGTCACTGCAGGGCTGTCCCTGCCACACGTCAAATAGACTCCCAACGCCACCTCAGGAAGGCCCACGCTGAGAGGCATGCCACAAAATAACCTACCTGGAACCTTTACAGAACGCCCGAATCACAAAAGACAAGGAGAGTCACTGGTCTGAATCAAAGGACTCCAACAAGACATGACAGCTACGTGGAAATGCTGTCCTGGGCTGTATCTTCTCCCTCCATTCAGAGGATGCCAGCTCATGGCAGGCTGGCGAGTGATGAGTGTGCTGAGGTGCCAGAGAGTTTGGGGTCAAATAGAGCTGACTTTTAACCCTACTGCTTTTTTTTTTTTTTAATGGTAAGAATAAACACAGCATTAGCTAGTTTTACGGAGTCTTGGTGGTGTCGTGAGCTATGATTGCACTGCTAACCGAAAGATGAAAGGTTCAAACCCACCATCTGACATTTTTTTTCTGTGTACAACTTAGAATGAATGACATCAATCATGTGTCAAATGACCATCGCCATACACAGAAACTCAATGGTTCGGACACAAGCGGTCCCTTTTCCCCACCCTCCCATCCTGCGAGCCTCTGGTCAACCTTGGTTTGCAGACGTGTGTTTGTTCAAACTACTCCCTATTGTATTAGGGTAAACTAGAGAAGCAAATCCATAGACACTCCTGTCTGTATAAGAAAGAGACTGATGTACAAGAGGAAATGAGCATTGAGAAAACATCCCAACCCAGTCCAGTCCACGGTCGTAAGTCCAATATGGGCACCTGTCTGATACCAATCTATAAAGTCCTCTTCAGACTCACGAAACACATGTAATGAAGCCAAATGCAGAATGATCACAAGCCAGTGAGTAGACAGTCTTTGAATCCAGTGGTGTGGTAAGACCTTAGCGCTGGCAGGGGTCTCTGTGGCTTCTCTGGCTTCAGAGGTCTGGTTGCACCCATGTGGCTTGTCCTGCTCAGGGCACTAGGGTCGCCCCATGTGGTTCCGTGTGACAAGTGAGCCTTGTCAGTCAAGAGTTTCCAAGCGAGTGAGAGAGTGTCTGGTCTCCTGCTTCCAAGAAGGAAGTACCAGAATTCTCAGAGGAGAAGGCCACGCCCACACCGAGGTCTCATTGGCTATCTCCAGAGTGACAGACTAGACTCCATGCTTAATCCTCAAATTGACACCAGGTTAGGTGGCTGCCACACTTAGGAAGGAGATCATTCAGTATTTGTCCCCTTGTGATCGACTTATTTCACTCAGCAGAAGAATGCTGTCCAGGTTCCTCCAGGTCGTGAGCACTATAATCTTAAGCCCACTACATCATCTTTTTAATAGCACCTATAAAACAAGGCTGACAATTCCGACCTCTTGGGATTGTTGAGCAAGAATCGATGTCAGTTGCGTAGCACAGGGCCTGACACATGGTCAGGACTCTGGCAGGGAAGGAGGTGTAACCCAAGTACCCAGAGAGCCTATCTGCCCCTCGAGGGATCAGTGAAGCTCTTCAGATCTCAGTATTTCTTTCTGAGGGGTCTACAAGCTTCCCACAGGGCTCTTCCAGTGGCCAAAGAGTGAGCGTTCGCTTGATTTTCTCTGCCTTCTTACTCGCTTCCGGGTTGGAGTACCATACGGACCCTCGATGGGCCAGAGGAACCTGGTGAGCACAAGCCACCTCCCACTCTGTTTTCGTCTCCCCTTTGTTTTGTTCCATTGTCCCTCCTGGGATCGCCTGTCCCACTCACCTCCCAATGCTTCACCCTCGCTTGCAGCAGAGAAGTCTTCTGCAGCTTCTGCCACTGAGCTTATATCTCTCCATCCTGGAGAGGTTCCACAGAACAAAAGCTCTCCAGTAAAATGGGAGGCACCCTCCATAGGGGGCAGGTGTAGAGGGGTAGCCACTTCTTTTTCGGTGGTGTGATGGTTTCCATTCTGTTCCTGATGCAACTTGTACGGCAGTGTGATGGTGTTATTTCTTTTATTGTACTATCAGCCAGCGGCTAGCATGGGCTTTGAACCTGGACAGGCAACAGCTTGCTGGAGGCCCTGACCTGGGGATAATTAGAGTCGTTCGTTGCCCGTGGGTAACCTCAAGCCGCCTATGTACAGGTTTTACCTGAATTCTTGGGGAGAAATATGGCCGCAGCTGATATGTCATGTAGGGTCTTGGTTAGGTGTGAATTCTAAGGGGGGGCGGGGGGGCCTGAAGGTGCCCAACCAGAGATGCTATGAACAGTCTCATCAGTGGGTCCCCCCATATGAGCCGTAGATGTTACACCTTCAGCAACTTTCACCCACCACCTCCCACTCCTCCCCCAAGGAGTTGTCTGTCTGGGTGAACTTGTTTGGTGAGGCTTCCAGGAAGACCAACAGGATATGTTTGCCCACTTCCCATTTTGGTATATGTGGATGTTTGAGCCGCGGTAGTCTGGTCCAGCCCTCTCTCCTGAGATTTGTCTTCTATCTGGAAAAGGAGGGAGAGAGAGAGTTCACTTGGTGAAAGCCATTGGTGTCCAGGGCAGCCCTGGCATTCGGTTGAAGGCTGATGACCTCAGGTTTTTGCTGCCCCTGATTTATGGGGTTGGTTAGTGTCCGTTCTGGAGCACATTTGAGAGTGATGAGAAGTCAAGAATTTCTTAAAAGACAATGAAAGATTGGGCAACTGGTCTAAATGAAAGAACTCAGGGAAACGTGACAACTAAATGTAAAATGTGTTCGGGGTCATGCCCTCTCACCCCATCCAGTCGCTGCTCTTAGCAAGTCAACAAGCTCTGAGTGTGGAATAGTTGTTTTATGTTCCTCAAACTCACAGGACTCGGCTTTAGACTCAGAAGTAAAATTTCAATGACTTAGGAAGAGAAACAGAATTAGCCAGGAACATCTTTGCACCGTCTCCATCCTGAATTAGACATTTGTTCTCATGAAAAGTCTTGGCTTCAGAGATGCCCGTGGAACAGAGCTCCCGCTGGCCCCAGACCAGCTGTGTTGGCCTGTGTCGTGTCGAAAATCAGAATCAGTTGTCAATCTGTAAAGGACAAGAAGTCCTGGAGGACAATCTGGATCTGTTGGTTCTCTTGAAAAATGGAACCCGGGTAGAACACTGAGCTCAACCCCTCAGGGCAGTCTTCTTTGGGATTGTCCACATCATTGAAGGGCAGAGGTCATGGCACATGTCTGACTGTTAGGTCTGGCACCAAAAGGAGTGACCTAAACAAGATAGAAATTCCCCCCGCCCTTCATTTGCCAATGAAAACACGAGTGGCTCTGGGAAGATGGGGTGACACCGGGGTGTCTGAGACCCAGGCTGCTTCTGTCTCATTTCTGTCCTCTCCTGTGGGTTTTGCCTGGTGGTCCAAGCCGCTGCTATGTTCTCCACCATCAGGTCTGCTCCAGCCTATTATAAAAAGTGGGAGGGAAGTGGAGGATGCGTACCCTAAACTTTCAAGTTGCATGTGCCGTGGTCTCTCACACTGCATTGGCCAGAACATAAGAGCATCGTCAGCTCCCTCTATGTAGTCTCCGTCTGAATGGCTATCACCATGTGAATGACTAAAATCCAGTTCTTATTTGATACAGGGAGGGTGGAGGGGAGGTGGGGTAGAAAGGAGAAACCAATTACAAAGATCTTCATCCGTCCCCTCCCTGGAGTGCAGACAATAGAAAAGTGGGTGAAGGGAGCTGTTGAACAGTATAGACTTGACAAAATAATAATGACAAAAAAATAATAATCATCTATAAATTATCAAGGATTCATGAGGGAGGGGCGCGGGGAGGGAGAGGAAAAAGTGAAGCGCTGAGACCCAAGAGCTCAAGTAGAAGGCACAAGTTTGAGAGTGATGATGGCAATACATGTACAAGTGTGCTTGACACATGGGTGGATGGGTGGATGGATTGTGCAAAGAGCTGTGTATGTCACCAATAAGATGATTTTTTTTTAAAAAAAAAAAGAGGGGATGATACAAAGGGCTCAAGAAGAAATAAAATGTTTGAAAATGATGGCGGCAGCATATGTACAAATGTGCCTGACACAATTGATATATGGATTGTTGTAAGAGCCCACAATAAAATGGTTCGTTTTTTTTAAAAAACCACAGCCAGTTCTTACTAAAAGGAGAAAACAAGAGTGAGTCATATATTGCTGCAATGAGCCATGCACCTACTTGCTTGTTGAAGACCCCAACTCTCTTGACTCACCTTTAACCGAGGTCTAGTAGCTCTGCCATTTACCCGATGACTGCCCTGTTTCAGTCAGTTATGTCACCTGCTTGGGTCCTGTGGGCATTTGAGGTAGCATTTTTAGCTGTGGCCTGATTGTCAAACTATAAGGTTGGTGGTTCAAACCACTATGCTTCTCCTTGGGAGAAAGATGACGCTGCCCACTCCCAGAAATATTTATAGTCTCCAACCTTACATAGACTCACCGTGCGTTGGAATTCTCCAGATGGCGGAGGGCGTTGCTCTTGGACTTACTCTTTCCTCTGCTTATAATTTTCTGCCCCCACACTCCGACCTTCTCATGACAAACTGAGGCCCCTCCTCACCTTGCCAAACTGGAGCTGTGTTAGACTGGGCTGACTAGAGAAACAAATTCTAGGAGACTCGTGTATGTATGGAAAAGAGCTTAATATCAAAGTAAATTGCATCTTGAGAAAGCATCCCAGCCCAGTCCAGATCAAGTGCTTAAGTTCCACAGTAACCCACATGTCCCACACTAGTCCAGCAATTCCTCTTAAGACTTATGCAGCCCCTGCAATGATTCCAAATGCAGGAAGATCACAGGCCAGTGGGTGGAACGTCCTGTGGATCCAATGGCAGTGGACGCATTTCCGGGGCTCTGGCTGCCAGTGTGTGTCCCACTTTCAGGGAGGAAGAGAGGAAGTCCCCAGAATCCTCAGGGGATGGCCACGCCCACAAGGAGGGATCACCTTGCTGTGATCTGATTGACAGGCTAGATTCTACCCCTTCCTACTTATTCATGAGATTGACGTGAAATTGTGTAACTCCCACAGGCTCCCTCTCCTTTGTTCTATCCTGACACGTAAATTGCTAATTTAACATCATAACTCTTTTTCCTCATCAGTCTTCCCAGCTCTGTATCCTCTGTGCCTGGCTAAGCACTTGATGCCTAGTAGACTAACAACGGACGCTCCATTTAGGGAGTGCTTCTCCAGGGAAGGACAAGGACTAGACAGTTGATCGGCATTTCCAACACCTCACAGTGACCCAGGCTTGTTTCCGTCGTCGCTAAAGGACACTTCACTCAGCCTGGCTTATGCGACACCAGGGAGCACCACTTACTGGCCCATGTACCTGAGAAGTCCTGATGCGAGTCTCACTGTAGATATGGCTGGAACCAGGAGCTCGGGTGTTGTCAGAGTACCTTAATCTTCGACAGCTTTCTTCTCCAGGGCTTGGCTTGCCTTTCTTCAGTGTAGACTTCTTTCACAGGGAGGCTTTCCGTGCATGATGCCCAAAGATGCCACTTCCCATTCTGAATTATCCTTATTGTGACTATTCAAAATCATGATAA
Source organism: Nesogale talazaci (assembly GCA_004026705.1). Taxonomy (NCBI): domain Eukaryota; kingdom Metazoa; phylum Chordata; class Mammalia; order Afrosoricida; family Tenrecidae; genus Nesogale; species Nesogale talazaci. The sequence goes on along the minus strand of PVJH01014536.1, from coordinate 34,315 downwards.
GAACATTAATCCTGCTGAGCCCCGGTGGCATAATGGTTGTGTGTGGGACTGTGGACCACAGGGTTGGCAGTTCAAATCCAGCAGCAGCTCTCTAAGAGCAAAGGTAGGCTTCATACTCCTATAAGCGCAGTGATGCCCCCTCCCCCCCAAAAAAGAACATTAATCCCCGCATACATTGGGTAACCAAGGACTGGAGGAAGTCCCTGGTTGGTCCTGGTCTGATCGTTGTGGCCAGAGGGATGGAGAAACCTGGCCACGTGTGGGCCACCTGTGCCGCTGTAATGCAAATACCGTGACTTTACAGAACACAAATTCATTTTCTCACAGTTCCTGAAGCTCAAAGTCTAAACCAGTGCGTTGGCCTTGTCAAATCCTACACCATTCAGAGCCCCAAGTGTTTTTCTGTTTTCTCGCTGATCGACAGTTCCCACATGATGCCTGTCAGCCCCAATGTCTCTATGTTCCCTCTGGACTCTTTCTACCTCAAGAAATGATCAGGTGTCTGATCGACCCTACCCTGGGAAGGGCCATGAACACAATGGAAGAAACGGAAGAAAAATCTCATGTCCAGGGGGATCACGATGGCGGGTCCAGAAAGTTGACACATACTTTAGGGACCACAGTCTGTTACAGATCGTGTACGTAATGTGATCAGCACATAGTTAGACGTTGTGAGTTTTCTTTCTCATTCATGAGCCAGAGCGGGGTGAGGGTCAGAATATTGATCTGAGGTTGTGGATTGAGGTAATACTTTGCATGCTGGCTGCTTGGGGTGGACCATCGTCCATTGTACAAAGGGTATTTACCACCTCTCTGGCTCCCAAAGACACGGAAACAATTCAATGTGTTTCACTCACACAGTGCTCTTCCCACTGAGAGAGCCAGAGGGACTCTAGCCCGCCTCAGGGGGTCTCGAAAGAGCAGACACTGAAGACCTGGATCAATAATGAAGGCACAATAATGAAGGGTTCCACCCAGGCTCTCAAACACGCTGCCAGTGTATGGACAGAACAACAGTGCTGGGGACAGTGAGGTATCTTCAGACTCTTTCCTGAAACTGCTTGTATGGATGTTTTATTTATGGTCCACACCTTTCTAAGCGGGTTTTGTAGTAGTTAATCAGGGGCTGTGGTGCGGTAGTGGTTAAGCGTTGGGCTGCAGTCGAGGGGTTGGCAATTCGAGACCACCGGCAGCGTGGAGGGAGAAAGACAGGACTTTCTAGGTTGAATCAGTGATGCCCTCAGAAATCCACAGGGTCCCTACGCGCCAGCCATGATGCCACAGAGTGAGTTTGATTGGGAACATGCTGATGGCATGGTGGATCACAATTTGGGCCGCTAATGATCCGTTTGAAACCACTAGCCACTCTGGGACCGGTGAATCTCTTCCCAAAAAGAGTTACAGCCGGCTGAGCCCCGGTGGCGTCGTGGTTGAGTGCGGCCCACCGGCTTGGCAGTTCAAATCTAGCAGCAGCTCTCCAGGAGCAAGGTTGGGCCTCCCACTCCCACCAGAGGGCAGTGATGCTAAAAAAAAAAAGAGAGAGAGAGTTACAGCCTTGGAAACCCATGGGGGGGCGAGGAGGGGGGCATTCTCCCTTGCCCTGTTGGGTTGTGTCATTTGAAATCAATTAGGTAGCAGTGAGTTCGTTCTGAATAATGCTTTGTCAGCCCACACTGAAACATGTATTTAGATTTAACAAAACACAAGTGGGGAAAAATCTGCACAGACCTGGCGTGACAGAGGAAGCAGCTAAGTTAGCCTGGGGGGTGAAGACGGACGGATGAACGGACAGACAGAGCCTGAGGTGAGGAATCTCTGCGGTGTGAAGCAGGGACGACTGTGCACCTCTCTGTTTCTGCCTCCACCTGCGTGTCTGCACATCTGTGTGGTGCCGCTGTGTGTGAGTGTATGTGTATGTCTTTGTATGCGTGCCTGGGTATGTGATCGCGCGGGTATGTTGAAGTAAATCTGTATATGTGTCTGTATGTGTGCCTGGGTGTCCACATGTCTATATGTGTCTGCATGTCTATCTGGGGGCGGGGAGCGTGTCCTTCCTCTTGACTCTCACACCCTTCCCACTGGTCTTTTTTTCTCTTCCCATCCTTTAGCTCCGTCCTTTTGAAAAAGCCAAGTAACTGATTATCCGGCATCCCTTAAAAGTGGGCGGGTGATTTTTAGGAGAAATCGGAGATGATGTGTGCTGGCGTCCTTCACCAGCCCGTGATCATAGCTCACACAGGACATGCTCTGTGTCTATTGATCTCAGTACGCGGGTACCTGAAAGGCAGGAGGGACTCCATGAATATTTTATTGAATAAATAAATGGTGTGACCGGTCTCCTTACTGGAAAGGAAAGAGCCTATCCGTTATCTGAGGGAAAGTCTTTCTTAGCCCCCCAGCATCTCGTCTCCCCCCCTCTCCCCCGGCCTTGCCCCTGCTGCTAGCTGACTTTAAGAGCTCTCTCCCCTGAGCGGTCAGATCTGGCATGTTATCGACTGTTGTGAATCTTATTCTCCAGAAGACACCGCAGAAAGGCAGACACAGGATTTATGTGGCCACTTGGGGCGGGGCATGAGGAAGAGCTGCCGGGGAAGGGCAGAAGTTGATGGAGGGCGGCATGGGAGGCCCCGGTAAGGTGAGGATACCTCTGGTCAACTGACCTAATCCTAGAACAAAGTTTAGAACCCTTAGGAGAGGTTGGGTGTCAGATACCGGCCCCCAACGGGTCCCTAGAAAATAATCTATATCGACAGACAGTGGGCCTCGGGCTCCTTGTCCCTGTGTCAGGACCAAGAGAGGGAATGTTTTTTTCCAATGGCTATCTCTAATCACAGGGTTTAGAGAGCTTATAAAAGGCATATACGTACTACAGGGGTCACCTTACACAGCCGATGGGTAGTATCATCGGTGGGTAATGAAGGGAGTCATGTCTTGACCTCGTGCTAGTTGGCCCCAGACACTGTGAGTCTTCCCCGGGAGAGCTCTGATGATCCATATCAGAAGACGAGAGTGCTGTACATTAGGGTAGGACAGGCAATGCAATCTGATTGCACTTCTCTACTGATAACCTCCAGGCACAGTGACTAGAAAGACAAAGTATGAAACATCTGTTCTGGTAGCTCTCTTATGGCACATCCTTGATGGGGAGGTTCTTGGAGGGAGTGTGTACCATCATGAGCATGTGTCTTAAGATTTATTTATATAAATAAACCGTCAGGGTTGTCCCCCACCGGAGTCATCTTTCCAGACCCCATAATTATGAGCATATGAGAATTTGTTTACATTCTCATTCCATCCCTCAGTTTCCCCCAGTTGTCACAGGACAGCCGAGGATCTCCAGGTGGCGCTATGGATTACAGCAGTAAAACCAGCGCGTGTGTTCTATGTTCCAGTGCTGCTAGGGCAGAACTCCTACCAGTGAGTAACGTTCTAACAGCAAATTCATTTTCCGATCATTCAGGAGGCTAGAGGTCACAAGTCAAGGCCCCGGCAGGAGGGGCAAGTTCTCTATCTTCGGGTCCTGGGAGAAGAGCCTGTCTCTTTCTGCTTCGGTTCTTTGGTTCCACGGTGTAGACATCTGCATGTGCATTCTCTTCCCCATTCGTCTGTGCTCAGTTTTGTAGCTAACCGGCTCCTTTGACACTTCAACAACTGTTAGGTTGATAAGGCTTCCGTCACATAAAACTCTTCCCACGTGGGCTGCATCCCTAGGTTTAAACCAAATCCAAACCCACTGCCACGGAGTCCGTTCTGACTCGTCGCGCGCGACCCCTCCAGGACAGGGTGAAACTACCCCTGTTGACTTCCAAGACTAACTCGTTAGGGGAGGTTAGAAAGTAGCTGCCGACTTTGTAGTTAGTGGTCTTAACGCATAGTAGCGCACCCCCCACATTTCTCTGCGTGGGTTTGGGGCATAGAATTCACAATGCGTATTTCCAGCGGGAACAGCTCAATCCACAACAAGCAGGGACTTGGCGTAGAGTTAGATGCAAAGACGTAGTGTCCCCACATGAGTCCAGGTAAGCGGGAGTGGCGTGCACCTCAGCTCTGTAGCACGTGTTAGCCTCGTGAACCACTGTTTCCAGGTGATGCTGAAGCACTGTGGGGACGGAAGATGCCACCATCAGGGGAGCGGGGGGATGGCTTCTTGAGACTTTTCGGCACTGCTTTCCCAACTATTTGATGATGCTATGATCCACTGAAAATAAAGACAAGCAGGGCCATTGCCCTCAGAGCTGCATTCAATCCCGTGCTACCCAGTGTGGAAAAAATGTATTCCCTTCTTCTTCAGCGACTTATAAACTCCTTCTGAATAGTTTTGTTGGCACTTCATCCACACAGCTTACAATTCAGTAGTGGGATCATATCAGCAAGAGTCGTACAATCACCACCACAATCTCAATCTTTTTTTTTGTTTGTTTGTTTGTTTTGTATTTTTTGGGGGAGCATCACTGCTCTCCGGTGGTGGGAGTAGGAGGTCCAGCCCCACTGCTGGAATTGAACCTCCGTCCCAGTGGGCCGCAGTCCCGCGCACAACCACGACGCCACCGGGGCTCAGCCCCTCAATCTTAAAACATTTTCCTTTCCCTCGTGCTCACTGTTATTTGTGTAATTTTTAAAATTGTGGCAAAAATGTATCCAATTCAACAACTTCTACATGTATACACCAGAACCATTGTTTGCCCTCTTTGTATTGTACAGCTATGCTTGATATCTTTTTCCAAATGATTCCACCACTGTTGACATAAGCCCAGTGTTCCCTAAGCAAAGACTAGTCTTCTTTTAAACCCATGATAATAATTATAGTTCAAGTTTGGTTTATTTTTTTGTTATCTTTAGTTATTTTCTTGATAAAACGTGCACATATCGTACACTTTCATAGTTAAATGACTTTTTCATTTGTTTTTTTTGGGGGGGGGCATCACTTCCCTGCTGGTGGTGGGAGTAAGAGGCCCTGCCTTTGCTCCTGTGTAGCTGTTACTGGATTTGAATCTCCATCCCAGTGGGCCACAGTCCCGCACACAACCACTGTGCCACCAGGGCTTAGCCCAGTTAAATGACTTTTTAACAAGAGTTGTATTATATCACCACGATCAGTCTAATTCTTCGTCACCCTCCTGCATTCATTGTTTGCTCCCCAATTCCTCTCTTTGTGCCCCCTTCCGAATCAAAACCATAAACCATGTCTATTCTGTCATATTAAGCCCTCAACATCTAGTGCCTGGGACCCAGTTTTTATAATCAAAATGTTGACTGTAAGAATTATCATTGGCAAAGGCGCCTTGAACTCTGAGGCTGCTCTGTTCTTCCTTCAGTGAAGATCACACCACTGTTTAAGAACCTTGGGAGAAGGGGACATTGGTCATCAGTGGTAGAATACTCACCTACCACATAGGTGGTGTCATGGGTTAATTAAACAATGGGCTGTTAACCTCAATGTCAGTGGTTCTAATCCACTGCCCTCTCTGCCACAGATAGGTGAGACTGGCTTCTCTGGTAAAGATTCATTGTCTTGAAAACTTTGTAAAGGGTCAGTATGCATCAGAATCAACTCAAGACAGTGGATCTGGATTTCTGTTATATTTCAATGAAGGAGTTCCCAGATAAAATGTAATAATGTAAGATTGGCTCCATTGTTTGATACACACACACACACACACACACACACATACTGCTGTTCTTTTAATTTAAAATTTTTGCAAGTTGAAATTTTCCTGTATGTCTTCCTTTTAAAAAAAGTCTCAGATGCTTTCTTTTAAAACAATATTGGATATATTTTTAAAAAATGATATTGGAAATCAATATGATGTTGCCTTTACTCTTAAAAATCATGAGACATTTCAGCTGTGAATACTACTAGTAGATGAATTCCTTTCTTAGTGTTCTTGTAAATTTTAGTATGGGTTGAGTGGGAGAAGTATGTTGGTACAGTGTTTTATTTTGTGCTTATGATTTAGTAAAAATGCTCACCTCACTGCTATCAAATTGATTCCTCCTACTCCTGACTTTGTCAGACAGGGTAGAACCGCCCAACCTTTAGATCTTGACCGTACTAGACAACCTCATCTTTTTCCTTCATAGTGGCTGGTGGGTTTGAACTGCTGACCATGCGGTTAACAGGTCCACGAATAAGCCCAGGACTGCCTTCATTGGAATGCAGGATGCATCCATTTAGAGTCAGGTTCATTTAAAACATCTCATCAAAGGAGATAAAGCTTCTGTAGAATAATTACTGCCGTTGGTAGCTGTCAGGGAGTCACTGTCTGCCTCCACCCCCATATCTTCCCCAAGTCCTGGCAACCCAGGCACTGCAGAACAAACCGCTTCCTGGCTCTGGGCCAGCCCCATGACCACTGGAAGAGACATAGGATTGTCATAGACTGGCTGGTGGAAGTGGGCCATTCAGCCCTGCTCCCTCCCCTGTCTCTGTCTGCAAAGGCGGCTGCCACCTGTCCAGCATCCTAACTGTGCTGTCCTCCCCCCGACAGCTGGGTGCTGGCTGGGCGTGAAGCGCATTTTGCTGGGGCAGGGGTCGGCAGACGGTGGCTCATGAGCCACAGTGTGAACGGGGGCGCTGATGTCACGTGGAAAGCATTTGAAGGGGATTATTTCAGATCACAGTGATTCCGTTTGTTTGGGGAAAAAGCATATATAAGTTTTAAAGTTGTGTGATTTTAAAGTTGTTAGGAGGGACACGATGGGCTCTTCGGTCTCAAGAGTTTGCCGACCCGTGGACTCGGTCCAGGATGATGACTGGAAGGCGAAAATGAATGATGGCAGCACCTGTTGCTTTGCTGGGAAATGTCTGAATGCTGACTAGATAGCTTCAGAATAGTGGCTTTAGAACATTATTTGGGGCTGAGCCCCGGTGGCGTAGTGGTTGTGCGCGGGACTGCGGCCCACTGGGACGGAGGTTCAATTCCAGCTGTGGGGCTGGGCCTCCTACTCCCACCACCGGAGAGCAGTGATGCCAAAAAAAAAAAAAAATGAAAAGAACATTATTCTTGGAATAGATACTATCCACATTATCTATGTATATTATCCAAACTTTATGAAGATGGATTTAAAAAAAAAAAGATGGCAGAAGAGATGTTGACTCAGCCTCGGTAGCAAATGAAGAAGGTATTAAAATTATCTGGAGGTGGTTGGTAGAATTAATCATTCAGGGAAAAACACGAGACATTTGAAGATACAGTTACATCCCACCTGACCCCTCACAAAGCAATGTTCCAGGCTTGAAATCTGGCGATGAAGGGGACGTTCTGTGATTTTTTTGGAAAAGCACATATAAAATCCCAGCTCACATGCTCAATGCTATTTACTAAACATACTTGGTTGTGGGTCATCCGGCCAAAGTTCTGGAAGGCTAAGCCCCTTGGCAGATTATACACATAGCCAGGTCTGGCCTCCGGGCCCAGGCGACTCAGTCCTGTAAGCATCCTGTTTTGACAGCACCTCTGTGCCTGGGCTTTCAGAATGTTGGTGGCGCACCAGGGAAAGTTCAGCAGTGTAAAGTCAGAACAGAACTACTTCGTGAGCAGCTGGCCTGTATAGATGAGGGTCCCTAGCTGTCTGACCTACCGGTCTCAGGATGTGAGCTGGCTCCCACAAGTCTGGCCTGCCACCTGGTCTACGGGTGTGTACCTGCCAGCCCCATGGTTGTGCGAGTCAGTCCCTTGAAGTAAATCAATCTCTTTCTGTTTCTCTCTGTGTTTGTGTAGCTTAGTTTGGGTTCTCCAGATGAGAAAAACCAGGGAGACACTTGTATGTACGCTCCTCTGGAGAACTCAAACTAAGATAATAATACCTGCAGAGAAATCAGTATGCTATTAATGTGTTGTCAGTAAGAAAGCCAATCTGACTGAACGGAGTATAAAGAAAATATGAAGCCATCCACCAGACGCTTCTGTGAACATCATCCTTAGAAACAGTCCTGCTATGAAGATCAAAAAGCATTGCTTGCAAAAGAGTATGCTCATTATCCCCATTTAAAAATACATACATATGGGCTGAGCCCCAGTGGCGTAGTGGTTGTGCGCGGGACTGCAGCCCACTGGGATGGAGGTTCAATTCCAGCTCCACAGAGCAAAGGCTGGGCCTCCTACTCCTGAGGGCAGTGATCCCCCCCCCCAAAAAAAAAGCCCAAAATACACACACATATATATATATATATATATATATATATATATTAGAGGAGTTGTAATCAAATAGCACTTTAAAAAATTGTTATTGGGAGCTCTTATAGTTTTAATAACAATTCATATAATTCAATTAGATCAGTCATAATTATATAATCGCTACCATCATCAGTGGTAAAACATTGTCTTTCTTCTTGAACTCTCTGATATCCCTCCCTCTACCTACCCCCCAGGGACCCTTATTATTATATAACATATTGTTATTATACATATGTTTTTTGCTGTATCTTATACCATCCTGTGTATCTGTTCACCTTAGTTCTGTTATCATTAGTCCCATTTTTAGTCTTCATTCCTAGTCAATGTAATAAGACACAAAAATAATTGTAAGGGTTGGGGGGAAAAAGAAAGTATCATTACTCATAATCAATTGAATTGTCTACATAGAAAATCTAGAACCTTCCTAATGCCGTCTGTGACAGCTCCTCATGTTGTGGTGACCCCTCCCCTCCCCCGGCCATAAAATTATTTTCATTGCTATTTCATATTGCCATGTATGTTTTTGAGGGAACGTTCTTTTTGGTGAAAACTCATTTTGCTACTGTTATGAGTCAGTTGAGCCCTGTGATTGGGTGGTTCGGCCCCCAAAGGGGTCACGACCCACAGGTTGAGAACCACTGCAGTAGACACCCCACCCCACCCCCGCTTGTGTCCGAGGCTACCTTGTGCCCATGCGGTCATGATGAGTTGAGTCCGCTCAACAGCCTTGGATAATGACAGAAGAACACAGCTGTCTCATTATAGAAGTGTCTGGGGAGACCAACTATAGACCACCCAGCACCCCACCAGGAAGACCTTACCCTAACTAGAGTCACGTGATTGGGGAATTAGCTTCTCACACAGACCATACTAAGTGACGTGGGTGGCGAATTCCAGAGGTCTTGTACGGTCACAGCTCAAGCTAGAGTTTCATCAAAATAGCTGATGTTCCTTTGAGCGCCTCTGGCTTTGTGGTTTTGTACTCTTGAACTCGCAAGTTTTGTTCCACTTTATCAGTGTTGAGGAACTCAAAAGAGGTACCGTCGGTTTTGTGTCGATGCAATTACTACATGACTTCGCCCTGGCTGAGGGGTGCTCTAAAGTTTATTTTCACTTTAAAGTGGACCGTGCATTATTTAAGATCGAGAAACTCCGCTGTGGGCTGTTGGCATCGGGGTTGCAGAGGGATGTGTTTAGACCGTCGACTTTATTGTTTCTGAGATTTTTTTTTTTTTGGCATCGCTGCCCTCTAATGGGAGTAGGAGGTCCGGCCTTGCTCCTGGAGAGCTGCTGCTGGATTTGAACCACCAACCCAGTGAGACGCAGTCCCGCACTCAACCACTACGCCACCAGGGCTCAGCCTGTGTTGTTGTGGTTACTCCACGGGCAGGTTGTGGAGCGCATGGGGGGTGAGAAGCAGTGAGTCTGAGGAGAGAACAGCCCTGGTCAGCTAGCGCCAAGTCAGTAGACATTCCACTCAGTCCCCTCTCAGCGACCCTTTGATGTCATGTTCACATTTTACCAGTAAGGGGGGGTGGGGGTGGGGGTGGGAGGGGGAAGCTCTGAGACGTTAACTAAGTTAGCCAAAGTCATAGAGCTGGAAAGCAGCAGGTAGGATGCCAGAGAGACACTCTTCCACCACTGCAGGACTGGGTTGCTGGCTGCACTGGGAAGGTCACAGCCGGATGCAAAGGAAGGAAACTTATTTCTCCAGCTGCCTTTTTCCTTCCAGAAGGCCGGAGGCGTGCAGCGCCTGCCTGGTGGTGGCAGTACATGCCATCAGGCTGGCTCCCATAATAAGCCTACGTGTAATGACAGAACATCTCCCTGTCCCTGGTCCTGCGCTATCCTCAAACTTGTGCTGTGCTTGACCCCCAGGGTTGCGGGCACCGAGCCAGTCCATCTCTTAGCAGTCTTCTTTTTCACTGCCCTTCTATTTGGGCAAGCAGGCATAATGCCCTTTTCCAGGGAAGCGTCTCTCCTGGTCAGGCATCCGAAGTCCTCGAATTAAAAGTCTTGTCTGTCACCCTCGCATGTAAGGAGCTTGCCGGTGGTGCTTCTTCCAGACAGATCCTCAGCCTGGTCTTCTGGCAGCCCAGGTTCTTTCCACGTGCTTCACCCACACCGTAATTCAAATGACACACTGCCTCCTCAAAGTGACCCCTTACCCTGCAATGCTTAAAGAGATTTTGTGACCCCTTTACCCACTGCAGCACATCTTTGATTTCGTGCCTGCTGCTTCCGTGAGCCTTGATGGTGGATCCAAGCAGGATGAAATCCTCCACAATTCCCATCTCCTCTCCATCGATCAGGATGATATCAATCGGTCCAGTTGTGGAGATGTTCCCTTTCTCCATGCTGAGGTGCAGTCCATACCGAAAACTCTGATCTCCATCAGCAAATGCTTCAAGTCCTCGTCTCTTCCAGCAAGCGAAGTTGTGTTATCTGTACACTGAAGATTTTTACTAAACCGGCCTGTAATCTTGATGCTGAGTTCTTCTACAGTCCAGCTTCCCACGTTTTTTACTCAGCACACAGATTGAACAGCTCCGGTAAAGGACACAACCCTGACCCATACCTTTCCTGATTTTGAAGCATGCAGTATTCCCTTGTTCTGTTTGAATGACTGCCTACTGGTCATGTGCACACAGGGGATACCCCCCCCCCTCAAAGAAAGCACGAACAAAACAGAGTTTTCTGTATTCTGCGAGGTCACCTTCCTTCGGAATGGATGACTGTTGACTAGTTCTTTTTGGTACAGTGATTCTATGCACTCCTTCTCTGTTCTTTTGAGGATTTCTACATTATTGAATACTTTGTTCATAAAATCATTCAATATTGCAACTTGAGGCCAGAAATTGCCTTTCTTCATCTACAGGTATATACTGATCATAACCACCCTGTGTGGTGTTCTAACTCCAGGTCTTTGCACTTTTCATTGTAGTACTTTGCTTTCCCAAGTTGCACTGTGAAATTTTCTGTTCACCTCTTTCACCTCAGCATCTCTTCCATTCACGTTAGCTGCTTTATAATCAAAGCCAAGTATGAGTCCCTTCTCACATCCACTGTACTCTTTCCTCTTTTCAACTTTTTAATAACCTTTTTTTTTTTGCTTTGCTTTCTCCGTGCATGAAGTTCTTAGTGTCATGGAGCTGGGCCTGACCCAGCACGACCCCATGCTCAAGAGGCTCGGGCTGAGGTGCTCCGTAGAGCCTGACTGTTTGGCTGAATATTTGGAAGTACACTTCCAGAACTTTCTTCCTAGTCTGTCTCAGCCTCGAAGCTCCACGAGAGTCAGGGGAGCCTCGAAGCAGCCCTCTCTTGCCTGGTCTCGATAAGTCCTCCACCCGACCTTGGCTCACGGGGCGCATTTGTAAAGTCATCTGTGATGCGGCTGCGTCACGGAATGACGTTCCTTTGTGTGCGCACACCCCATCTAGTTGCCCATTTCCTGGTGATGGAAAACCTGCTTTTCCAATAGGCTAATCGCCAACCTGCGTGATTCAACATGTAAATCGTGAGAGGGCGGGGCCTAGACATCTTGCCGCCCCCCCTGCCCCTCCCCTGGACGGTCCCCACCACCGTCTCCAGCTGACAACTTGGGTTTGCGGATTTACCCTTCTGTTGTTTCTTGAGGCGAAGATTCCTCAACCGCAGCAGCGCTCTGGGCATTTGGGTCTGGACACGTCTCTGTGGTAGGGTACGGTGACCAGACGTCCCGCTTTTTAGCAATTTAACAACGTCCCGCGGCGTTTTAAAATTAAAATAAATATATTGCAATACCAGTTTTGCCTTCTATGAATATTTTTGCTGCTCCATATAGACCAAAATTTTAATCACGAATCCCACCCCCCCATAACGGCCGTCCCACTTAAATTCTGGTCACTTTATTGTAGGAACTGTCATATGCATCATAGGGTGTTCGGCAGCATCCCAAGAAACCAGAAGCCTCCTTCCTGGAGTCGTGACCATCAGCAATCTCTCCAGACACTGCCCAGGTGCTCTGTGTGGTGCTGGGCTGGGGGGAGAATTGGCTGCATTTGAGAACGCCTCTAAAAAATACAGAAGCACAAGTATTTGGATTCGCCGCACCTTTGTTTCCCAAAGATAACACTCTGCCTACACAGTTCCTCTTCTTGATCAGGCACACACACACACACACACACACACACACACACACACACAGAGAGAGCTAGGAGTCGGGAGGCGGAGGCAGCGCCCATGGCAGCCGTCCAGTTTTGCGCTGTGAGAGGCCCTGGTTGCCAGTGAGTGCCCTCGTGTCAGCTGCTGGTTTCCAGTGTGTTGCCTTTAAACTGGGCTGTAGGCAGGAACCCGATCTGGATGTCGTTCTTTCCCAGAAATGGGGCTGCTGCCTTGCGCCCCTGCCCTCCCCGGGGCCACATCCACCCGAGACAGCTCCCGTGGCAGTGACTGAGAAGCCGGTTGCCCCCCCAGACTCCCCAGCAGTGCTGGGAAACGTCCACATGCTTGTCCACTCCCCGGCAGACCCGGCCTCTGGAGAGTCTGTCCTCTGAACAGGGGCAAAGTGAGACGCAGCGCAGCTGCCTCTTGCCTGCGCGGCTGCTTGGCTTCGGCACCTTTGCAGTTCTGTTGTGTTTGTTTGTTTGTTTGTTTGGGAACATAGTGCAGTGGTCTGGATGCAGCCGACAGAGCAGAGTCGTTTTCCGCTGAGCATTTAAACACAGGCTGCTTCCTGGCATTGGTGACAATCCCCTGAGTGTGACAACGTGGGTCCCCCTTCCTCCCTGGGCGCCTCGTTTTCCACTTCCCCATCTTTTCCTGCCCCTGAACTTGGTTGTGGGTAAATGCTGTCCTTGGAGGTCTCCTGCGGTTGATTGCCCACAGAGCATGTTTCTCGAGGGTGGGAGGGCCCACGTTATAGGCCTGTCTGCCGGTTGGCTGAAAGGCAATCCCGGGAGGTGAGTTCGATTCTGAGTGTGAAGGGTGTCATGTCTGAAGGACACTGGCTCAGCTTCCACCAGGCTCTGTCCAACCAGTCAGTGTGTTTGATTGCTGTCTGGGACTGTTGTCTGTCTCCTCGCCCACCCTGCCTGGCATGGCCTTTGCTTGTGCTGGGCCGTCCACCCTCGATGCTCTCCCAAGGAGGCTCCGGGGTCAACTCCACAGAGATGCCGGTCCTGGGGCTGCCGCTCACCTGCCGGTAGTCACCGCTCTTGCTCCGAGCTCCCTCTTGCAGATGACACACTGCTTGGTGTTATTGCCGGCCTAGCCGTCGTCTGGTCGCCCAGAATGAGGTAGACACTAGAAGCCCACTAGATCTGGTTCTCACTTCCAGGGTGGCCACTTACGGTGGCTCCCCAATCTCCTAACCTCTCTGAACCTCAGTTTCCGCACTTATGAAATGGAGACACCTCAATGAAAAGAGAGAGGGAAACTTGATAAATGAGGGGGGAGGGTATCGTTACGTCCACTCTAACTCACAGGGATCTCTGTGCACCGATCAGCCATCTCCAGGAGAGCAGCATCCCCACGCCCACCTTGGGCGGCCCTGCTGGTGTGTGAAATGCCAGTGACAGAGGTCACAGCAGGCCCTCAAGCCCCACCGTACGAACAGTGGTCAGCTGGACCGCGAGCTGCACCTCCCTCGTAGGTGGCCCTGACCCAGAGTGGGAGCGCACAGCCATGGGCTGAATGCCCGTTCCCCAAGGCCGGGCTCAACTCTTGGTCCCTGGGTTCCCAGGCACACAGTAAGTCAAGGCCTCACTGCTCGTCATTCAAAGGTGGCCCTGTGGGGTAGGTGCTGGGCTGCCAACTGCAAGGCCGGCAATTCAAACCCACCAGCCACTCCTTCAGAGAAAAGGGACACTGTCTACGCCCTTAAAGGTGTGAAGTCCTGAAACCCTCCCGAGAGCTACGATGAGTCACAATTAGCTCCTTGGCATTGGATTGGGTGTGATTGGGTTTCTAGCCTTTATAAAACAAAAACTGGGGCTGAGCCCTGGTGGCCTAAGTGGTTGTGGGCAGGACTGCGGTCCTCGGTCTTGGCGGTTCAACTCCAGCAGCGGCTCTCAGGAGCAGTGCTGGGTAACTCCCATGACCATCAGAGGGCAGTGATGCCCACCCCACCCCCCAAAAAAACTGTGCCCAGAAAGTGAATGGTGATTTAGGAAATAACGTTCTCGTAGTGCCTATTTTATTCCAAGTATTGATTTATAAACTAAGGATGTAGCAGTGAAGAAGCTAAGTGGTCCGCCTTTGTGGAGTTCCTGTTCATTGTGAGGCACAAAGAAAAGATGGGATGAAAGAACAGTAAGTATAGACCCATCTACTTTATATTCTCTCGGAAAGCCTACGGCACCCTCTTTTAAGATGATCTTCATATCTCTTTCCCCCTTTATTACAGTATTACTCGGGACCCAGAGCAGGGAGAGCGTCATCCTACAGATTACCCAGTTCCAGAAGGCCCTGTGCTCTCATCTCTGCAGAGCCTCCTCCAACCCCTCCACCCTTCCCACCCAACCCACCGCCATCATCATGGTTCAGACACATAGCAACCCAGTTAGCATGTCACAGGCTGTGTATCTTTATGGGATCAAATATGCCCCAAACCTCACTGCCATCACGCTGATTCCGCCTTAGGACAGGGCAGAGCTTCCCCTGTGCGTTTTCAGAACGGTAACTCTTGGCAGGAACAGGAAACCTCATCTTTCTCCCTAGAAAGAGGGGCCTTCTGACATGGAACCCTTACACGACCAGGGCTTCTCCGTGGGAGCCGACACCTTCATCCTTCTTCAACAGAGCAGCTGCAGGGTTGAATTCCACCCCAACCCCCAACCCCCGCACCATGCCATCAGAGCTCCAAGCCTCTTTGCAAAACTCACTGCCGTGGGGCCTCTTCTGATTTCAGGTGACCCTGTGGACAAGATTCGAGCTGCCCCTTTGGGTTTCTGCGGCTGTAGGTCTTGACAGAAGCAGAACATCTCTTGTTCCGATGGAGCGTGGGTGTTGGACTTGCTGACCTGGCAGTTCGCGGTCCCATAGTCATCCAAGCCTAGGAACGTGGTGTAAATTTATGAACAGCTCCCTGCTGCTTAAGGCTGTCCATTGCTCCTCATGGCGTTGGAAGTAAGGTCCAGATTTGTCTTAGAGCCTGCAAAGGCCTGTGTGACCTGGACCCTACCCTCCTCTTCGGCCTTATCTGAAACCTGTCTACTGGCCCTCTCTTGGATCCTGGGCTCTGGCTCCCAAGAACTTCCAGGTCCAGGAGGCCCCATGCTCTCTCATCCCACCTTCTTTGTTCATGCGAGTCCGTCTGCCTCATATATTTCCCTTGCCGCTCTCAACCGGCCCATCCTTTTGGGGTCACTTAGCTGCCCTGTCCTTCAGCAGGGTCAGCCTGGATCTCCCTGCTCTTCAGTGTGGACCGTGGGCCTCTCCCCGGGGTGTCAACAGTCCCTGCACTCCAGGCTTCTGCCCCTCACAAAGGGAATTGCCCATGGACTTCTCTGACTCTCCTCACCTTTAAATCCCCCTGGGCCCAGGGTATCATCTTGCCCCTCTCGTGATGTATCTGTAATAAGTGTCTGGCACCGAGGGTGCTCAGTACTTACTGGAGGCACGTTTGGATCGGTTCAGGGTGCACAGGTGGAACACGGGTGGGGTATGCACTCCTGTTCTGACTTGACCAGCCTCGTGGCAACCCCGGTGGGAGTGGCTCTGCCATTGTAGGAGTCCAGATTCCCTGGGCCGCTCCCTTGAGGCAGGTAACACACTGCGTTTTGGGTCCTGTCACTTACTCTTCTGAGACAGCTCTTGGGTGACTCACTGGGGTGGTCGTATTGCTCAACCCGGGGCTCTGTGGACCCTGGTCTCCATGGGCATGGCTTCTCGTGGAGTGTGCACTCTGTTCACGCTAATATTTCTGGCGATCCTGCTGGGCTTGAGATTCTGGGCATAGACCTTCTGCCTTTTACAGCCATTTTCCTGCCTCCTCCTCTTCCTCCTCCTCCTCCTCTTGGTTAGCAAAACCAAACTCACTGCCATCTGACTCACAGCGACCCTACAGGACAGGGTAGGACTGCCCCCAGTGAGTTTCCAAGACTTTTTCAGGAGTGGAAAGCCTCATCTTGCTCCCAAGGGGTACTTGGTAGTTTTGAACTGCTGAACCTGATGGCTAGCAGTCCTTTGGGCAGGACCTAATTCAACCATTGAAGAAATGAAGATAGTGTGTTGGTGGTGGTGGTGGTGGAGGTGGTGGTGGTGATGGAGGTGGTGGTGGTGGTGATGGAGGTAAGGGTGGAGATGGTGGTAGAGGTAGAGGTGGGGGTGGTGGTGGTGGAGGTGGAGGTGAAGGTGGTGGTGGTGAGAGTGGTGATGGAGGTGGTGATAGTGGTACTTACATGATCCAGTAGAGGGCAGCAGAGGTGCCCAATACAGTCGGCCCACTCGCTGTGTGTGTGCTCTCAAAAGATGTTTTTTTCTGGAAGATTGTAGTCAAGTTACTGAATCAAGGCTCCTCTCACGTAGACCTGACCTTCCCTGGTGCTATCAAAGATGACTTGTAGGAAATGACCCTGTAATTTTAAAGAATGCTGGCCGTGAATTTACTTAACTCATACCTAAACTTCAAGGAGCCCAGTGGGTTACGCATTACCTCCAGGTCAGCCATTCGAATCCTCCAATGGCTCCTTGGGAGGGAGATGAGGCTGAAGCTGTACTGCCTCAGCAGCCCAGGGGGCCAATCTTACGCTGCCCAACAGGGCCTGAGGAGCAGTGAGTCGGATGTCCAGTCTCAACTGGGCCATTCTTCCAGGAGCCCATCTTGTGACTGGGACGCACCCCGAGGGGTAAGCTGGTTGCCTCGCACGGAGAGCGCTGCAGCTAGTGTCAGCTCTGTGTGCTGCTGGGGTAGACAGGCCTCAGCAGCTCCAGCCGCCTTCTGTCTGTAGTCCCAGCAACCTGGGAGTTCCACCTGACAGCTCAGGGGAAACACTGATGACGAAAGATAACAAGATCTCCCATGGTTCCTCAGCCCTATCTGAAGGCACAATTAAGTACCATCTTGTGAACGTGAAGGGAAATAAGGGCCTGAGGCTTCGGGGGATTTGGCAGTTTAAAAGACAGATCTGTAGTGGGCAGGGCAGGAGGTGCGGGGTGGGAAAAGCTCTGTGAAAACTAACCGTGTAGGCTACACTCCCAAAGAATCCCGGAGGAGTCGGGTTCCATGTTTGGTAGAGCGCTGTCGTTTCTACGGAGTTCTTCCTTACTGGCTTTCATGGCAACTAAAAGTGTGTCTATTTCTGCCAGCGATTAATTACTGTTCAGTGGGCAACACGGCCTCCTGCGGGGAGGAGGAAGGTGGTGCTGGAATTGGGGGGAAGGGGGCTGATGTCTCTGTGGTTGTCAGGTGCCCTTGGGTGGAACTGGACCCACCGCGATGCCACACACAACAGAGGGACGCACGGCCCCCCCGCACCCTGACTCCCGTGGGGGAGCCCACTGTTACAGCCGCTGTCTCAGTCCACCTCGTTGAGGACCTCCCTCCTGTTCGCTGCCCCTCCGCTTTGGCCACCGCCATGTCCTTCTCCGGGGACTGATCCCTCCTGACAACCCGTACAAAGTCTCTAAGACCAGGCTCCCCCTCTAAGTGACGCTCTGGTCTGCTTCTTCCGAGTCAGATCCGTGCGTCCTTTGAGCAGGCCCTTTAAGCAGATACGTACCTTTTACTCCGGATGCTGGGCTGGAGCATAGAAGTGGTTCGTTATGGCAGGCCTGGGGGTGCTGAATACTTTTTTTCCCCTTTTCCTTTTTTGCGAGAAGGGAACCAAATACCTTTGGGCACCTGTGCGTGTGTGGGAAGCCTTTAGGACCTAGGCTGAGTACTAACTGAAGGGCTGATGTCTGAGGCTGCCCCGAAAACAGGCCCTTCAGAGTCGCAGAGGATGGAAAACGCAGAACAAAGGTGGCGAGTTTGGCCCGTGGTCTGGCGCAGGCTCAATAGTGACCTTCCCAGCATGCACCGCTCCTAGAGATCCAGTTGTCACCCAACTGAAAACTCCCTAAATAGTAGAAGAACTGGAGTATGAGGAACCGCCCTGCGAGACCTAGTCTAACCTATGCCTTTGTTTGCTTGCCCGTTGTCTTTTTTGTGGACGCCTTTTATGTTCTTAAGAAGTTGTTGTTTTCAGAATAAGAATGTCAAGCCAGTCTCCAGGGAGATCTTGGCCACTAGTTTCCTTGCACCCAGTACTTCCTGCTTATGAAATGAAAACCTTCTTGCCGGTCCTATTTCATGCGCTCGCCTCTCAGCCAGCCCCTCAGTAAGTTGCTAAGGTAACCCCCGCAGCAGGTGTTGTGTGTGTGGGGGAGCTCTGGCAGTGATACCAAAGGGGAAGCGCAGTCTCTCCTTGGAAGGTTCAAACCCCACCCTTGGGGCCTCAAGAGAAAGGCCTGGCCATCTGTACACAGTACAGCCTGGAACGTCCTCGGGGTCACTCCTACTCTGTCACCTGAAAGGCACCCAGTGGCAAAAATCAGCAGCGCCCCCCCCCCCCCCCACTTCCAGTTCACCCACTGAAGGGTCTTGTGCATACACAGCTGTCTGGGCTGGTATTGCTATTGTGAGTTGAGAGAATGCCGGGACATCATTTGAAGATGTAAGTTTTTCTGCCTTCTTGCCTCTCCTTTTAGGAGGAAAAAAATTTTAAGGGGAAAAAAATCGGTTTGAACCTAAGAAAATAGTGGTTGGGGGCACCCTGTAATTTCTAAGCCGGCCGCTGGACTTTGGCTCACTGTAGGCACACGGGATTCCAGCGCCGGGGAACAGTGAGAGGATTGTGGGGCGAGATCGCTACACACAGAAGCTGCCTCTCTCCAGGGTTATTGACTCCAGGGCAAGCCATCGCACGCTGGTAATAAAGACTTTGTAAAGAAAAGCTCTCCGAAACATGGACATAAAGGCAGAAGGGGCTTCTGCGTGCCCTTTCAGAGACCTGCTGGCTCTTGCATGCTGTCGGCTGGGGTCGGGCTCACGGTGACTGCACGCAGACAGGATGAGATTGCCCCCCGCCCACTGTTCTGTTGGAGCCCATGTTGCTCAGCCGAGGGTCTTCCTGGATCTTGCTGACCCTCTACTCTGCCAAGGGTCTTGTCCTCTCCTGGAGGCGGGTCTCTCCCGATAACGTGTCCAAAGCACACGAGACAAAGGCCTTCCCCGTTTCCAGAAGCATTGTGGCTGTACTGCTTCAAAGAGAGACCGGGACTTCGGCCAGGTGGTGAACCCTGTGATAGCCTTCTCCAGCACCACAGTTCGAAACAGGAGTTCTTCTGCAAAGTCTTCCCTCTTCACGGTGCAGCTTCTCACGGGGATTGAAAACACCATGGCTTGGGTCGGGGCCACTCTCGTCCAGCAGTTCCCAACCTGGGGGTCTGGACCCCTGTGGGGGTTGGACGGGTTCATCACAGTAGCAAAATTAGAGTGATGAAGTCACAACGAAGATAATGTTATGGTGGGGGGTCACCACCATCTGAGGAACTGTATGAAAGGGTGGCGGCATGCGGAAGGTTGAGGACCCCTGCTAGTTCTCAGCAGAGGCGTTTGTGCTTCGATACTTTAAAGAGATCTTCCGCCTCAGACTTGCCCAATGCCACACATGTTGGATCGCTTGACAGCTGCTTCCATGAGCCTTGACACAGAATCTGCGTCAAATGAAGTTCTTCACAACTCCAGTCTTTTCTCTGGGCATCATGATGTTACCTGCTGGTCCGGTTGTGAGGATTTGGGTCTTTTTTTTTTTTTTAACATTGACTTATAACCCGTACTGAAGACTACAATCCTTGATTTTCACCTGGAAGTGCTTCACGTGCTTCTGTCTTTCAGCTAGCCAGACCGTCATCTGCAGGTGCACCGGGCACTAGCATTTTCCTGGAGCTTCCTGTGCTTTTCATTCCTCCGTATCAGTCTTGCGATTCTGTTGGAATTCGTGACTTCGGCGGTTTCCCTGAGAAGTGACAATGAACCCTTGTCCATCTGCAGGGCAGCACTCAGCCGGAATGTGAGCACGCCCCTCCCACCGAGCAAAGAAAGCCATCGGACAGCCAGGCAGCCGACTTCCTTGGCCAGGCTGCTCCAGAAGAGTCTGCCCCTGTCCCATGCCCTTCCGATAATCAGGCACCCTCAAACTATGGCCCGTGGGCCACAAGTGGTCCGCCGAGGACATTTATCCCCCCCCCCCCCCCCCCCCCC
>PVJH01014536.1:0-13812 GCA_004026705.1 Nesogale talazaci | reverse complement strand
TTGCTGCTCAGAGAAGCAGAATCCGAGGGACAACGTCTGCGCTGTCTTCCTGGGTCTTAGTGCGCAACAAATGCTGTCATTCTGTTGTCCACCACCCCTGTCTTGTGACTGGTTGACTAAGGTTGGAAAACAGCAGATGGTTGAGAGATCACGTCTCCAAGCCCACCAAAGGGCCGCTGATGCTCTCAGGGCAGAGTAGGTGCTGTAAGTGTGGGGGCGTACAGTCACTGCAGCTTTTCACTCTGTCAGTGCAGCACAAGACACCCCTGGATGTGTGTGCCTGCGGGACAAGGCGATTTTGCTTATGGACACCGAAACACGAATTTCGTGTGCTTGTTCAAGGGGGCTGTTTTCGGCCCGAGAAAACTGTAACTTGTTTCGTATCTAGTTTTCAATCATTTCAGCACCTGTTTTTCCACTGACTACCCGCCCCTTCCCTTTAGGGTTTTCTTAGGCTTCTTCGAGACGACTTTGTCATCCCGCTGAATCCCTCATTAATGGGTGGAAGAAAACTTTTTGGCACGTGTTCACGGTCTATACTTAAATGCGCGTCAAGTGTTTTAACTTTTTGAAAATCATGACGGGATGACCGCATGTGTTAAAAAGCAGTATGAGATGTCTTAAATAGCGCTGTATCAGATTCTGCTTGTATTTAAAACCAGGAACAGGGAAATTCAACAGACCGTTTCGTAGAAGAGTAAAGTATGTGTACCTCATCTCCTCATGGTGCTCATTGAGAACAGGACCTGGTCCAGGAAGAGTGGGGTGTGGGTGGTGAGATTGCCCTGGGACTTGTTGACATTTCATGCCATTTCCCAGGAATTATTTTAGTTTCCACCCACAAGTGCTTGGTGATTTTTAAAAAGAATGTGCTCTTTTGAAGAGAGAGCGTTTTCTCCGGAAGGCATCGGAATCTGGGCGACTCAAATGGTTAGCACGTTGGCTACACAGAAAGTGTGGTGGTTTAAGGCCCCCCCCCCCCCACGTCTCAGAAAAAAGATCTGTTCTTTTTCCATTGAAAATCTATGGAAGCCAGTTCTACCCTGAAACACTTTTGATCCCCATGAACCAGAACCATCTTTGTGGTCACTGTTTCACTAACTCCTTACTGTGGACTTGCACCTTGGTTGACTGGACATCCCTGGCATCCCTAGTTAGAAGCATCCATCACCCGCCATCCATATGGCATTAGGCAAGTCATGGTACATTTGTTAAGCATTTGGGCTCTGGAGTCACTCATATTTCTTAACAAATATTCGTAACAAAAAATTCCAAGTTCCTTTTGGTAGAGTTAAGTGTGCTCTTGATGGGGAGAGAAGGTAAAAAGAGGAGCTGATACCCAGGGCTCAAATAGGGAGTGAATGTTTAGAAAATGATGATGGCAAATGTGTACAAATATGCTTGAAACAATGGATGTTTCAAGCTATAAAAGCTGTAAGAGTCCTCACTAAAAGGATTTAAATAAGTAAATAAGATGCTAACACACGTACATAAAACAACCAGTGCTCTTGATTCCCTCTTTGTTTTGTTCCCAAATAAGGATACAACAGTCTTTGTTCAGAATCTAAACTTTGCACCCAGATATCCAGGTTCAACTTCATGTAAAAGAGATGAAGTCGTTGCTTCTGAGTTTGTTCTTCATCTGGACAAGGAGCAGTGGTAGAAGAGTGTAAACGAAATGTCTTTATTGACTGCCTGGTTTCCATTGTCAAGTGTATTCAGTAGGACCATTCTGTTTTCGATACCTTAGGTTCGCTTCTCTGCTCCAAGTTCTTTTTACAGCTGAGAGGGAAGATTCCCTTGACTAAAGGACGCTGAGGCAAGATAAGATGCCAAAATCAGGCCAGTTGGGATCGTCATGAGGCAGAACAGTACTGAGAAAGATAGACAGCAGACAAGGAAACAGAGACCTATTTGAATGCAAAAGATATACTACTGTAATATGCACTTAAATAAGAAGACATGAAAAGGCAAATGAAGAGAGGTAAAAGTTCATTAGTGGTGACCGAGGCAAGTGGGAGAGATGGGGCAGAGGGTGTAAAAGGCTAATCACAGAAGGAAAACTGCATTGAATAACAGTAAGACTGCACACCCCAGGACTGTCAATAAGGTGTACACCTCTAAAAAGGTTGTGTGACAGGTTTGCAAGCTCCCAAAGGGGCTGGGCAAGCGTAGCTGCTGAGGCTGCTCGTGTACAACCAAACACGTTACGGAGGTGGTGCCTCGGTTTGGAGGTCTATAATCGTGGGTTCGTGGAACGGCCCAGTTCGTTTGAAAATGCTTTGAAGCTGTGCATCAGAGTGCTGCCAGAAACTCAGGCTGGATTCAGAAGAGGACGTGGAGCACGGGGTATCGTTGCTCATGTCAGAGGGACCTTGGCTCAAAGCAGAGAATATCAGAAAACTGTTTACTTGTGTCTTGTTGAGCCTGCAAAGGAATTAGACTGCGTGGACCATTCTATAGATAACCTTGAGAAGAATGGGAATTCTAGAACACTGCTCATTTGGAACTTGTACGTGGATCAAGAAGCAGTGGTGTGAGCCGAACAAGGGACTTAAAATCAGGAACGGTACCTGTCAGTGCTACATCCTCTCATCCTATTTATTCAATCGGTATGCTGAGCAAATCATCTGAGAAGCTGGATTATAGGAAGAAGAGTGTGGCATCAGGATTGGAGGAAGGCTTATTAACACTGTGGGGTCTGCAGATGACACACCCTTGCTTGTTGAAAGTGAGGAGGAATTGAGTCACTTGCTGATGAGCATCACGGACCGTCGCCTTCAGCGTGGATGACACCCCACTGTAACGAAGACCAGAGTCCTCACAATTGGACCTAGCGGTAACATGGGAAGCGAGAAGCAGTGAGTCGCCAAGGATGCGATCTTACCTGGGTCTCCGATCGGTGCTCAGGAAGCAGCAGTCGAGCACTCAAAAGACGTGTCGCCTTAGGTCAATCTGCTGCACAAGACGTCGCTAGGGTATTGAAGGGCAAGGGCGCACCTGACCCAAGCCCGGGGATTCTCCATTGCATCACACGCATGTGAAAGTTGGACGTTGACCGAGGAAGACTGTAGAATAGCTACACTGGGCTTGTGGTGCTGGAGAAAACATTGAAAGCACCATGAAGTGCTAAAAGAACAAACCTATCTGTATTGGAAGAAGTAAGGCCAGGATGCTCCTTAGAGGTAAGGACTTCATCTTACGTACTTCGGACACAGTGTCAGGCGAGACCAGTCCCTGGAGAAGGTCGTCGTGCCTGGCAAAGTGGAGGGGTGGCGGGAAAGAGGAATGCCCCTCAAGGAGATGGGTTGGCACAGCGGCTGCAGCAATGGTGCGGCGGGCAGGGGAATGGATGTGAGGTGGGGCAGGGCCATGCACTGTTTTGTTGGACATAGGATTGCTTTGGGCGGGAGCCTGGGCCACAGCATCTAACGACGACGACAACAATGACGACCCAGTCAATTGGACCCATGATGTGTTTGACAGTTCTGTTCTGCCTTGTACCACATCGTGTACTGCCTGGGGTCTTGATGCAAGATGCTTTCCAAGGCACACAGTGGGTCTCTTCACCTGAAATGACAAAGGAAGGCGAGTCAGGGACAAGGGGAGGAATAGGGACTGTGTGGCTCATTGTTTCCAGAAGAATTGGGTGGTGCCTGGCGAGCCTTCCTGAATAGAATGATCAAAGATTGCTTAGAGAAATCCTGGTCAAACTGGGGGAAATGCAGAACAGAATTTCAGTTCTCATGGAGTGTAGACTTCCTAGAGCCAGGGAGGCTAGATGGACCCCTGAAACGGTTGCCCTGAAATAATCGTTATTTTCTGGAGTCATCTTAACATTGAAAAATACTTTCAGCTTACTAGTATGTGTGTGTGTGTGTAGCTATGTGTAGATATACATATATGTATATTAATGCCTTAAGCACTATGCTCTTATAAGAACTACCTAAAAGGTATTGAATTGACACCGGCAGCTCAGAAGATCAGATAAGAACCTCAGGGACAGTGAGTTGATGTTAACAAAAGAGGGGGGGGATTGGTTACACAACTGGAAGGTCAATAGTCACTGAATTGTTCACTTAGAAAAGATGGGGTTGGTCTATGTTTTGTGTATTACTCTCGACCACAAGGCAAAACAAACTTGGCAGGTAATTAAATTTCCCAGAGTATTGCAAACACAGCTCACGGAGAACAGCATGTACAACAAGGTATTGGTGCGTGATTGGTTAAGGCTCCAAGCTAGGACACCTTTTCCTTCTTAATAGGGGCAAGTGAGTTCTGAGTTTGATCTGTAATTTGAGGCCCCTGGCCTGAAAAGATTGACTTGGTAAGGATGAGTCAAGAGACCAGGAATGCTTGTTTGCAATCCTATTCACTTGGAGGAGGAAGCTGTCTGGGATTTAGACTCCCCAATGACCTTATATAAGTAATCATGCTAAACTAACATTGTCCCTCTAACTCCACACTAGACAAACGCTTTTCTCCCCTTCCCACTTAATTGTTCTTGATCATTCCGATATGAACTCTTAACCGATTCCCCACAATGCCCATGCCTGGGATCCAAAACCAACTGAGGCTGTGGATAAAGTGATCTAAGCAAAGCTTATCGTCTTACTCCCAGTTGCTGAGAATCACCGCTGGAAGCGGCATCAGCCTTGGGGGGAGTGGAGGGTCATCCCGCTCTCTTGAGAGCAGTTGCGTTAGCAAGGTACAAAAACCACGTTAATGCTGTGCTTGGAATTCATGTGCCATGTGCATGGACTTTCCAACACAAGGATGGAGGAAGAGTGCCTGGGATTTTTCAAGAGCTCTGCAGCATCGGCATTTCTGATTGCAGGTCGTGTTGATGTGGCTCCTGGGTGTTTTGCTTGTTGACAGAAGCCCTCGTGGTGCTGTGCTGGCTGCTGGTCGCGGGATCAGCCGTTCAAACCCACCAGCTGCACTTCTGGAGACAGACGAGGCTCCTGTAAATAGATGCTGTCTGGGGGTGCAGTGTAGGGACTCTAGGCTTCAGAATCGAGTCGATGCCAGTGAGTTTGGTTTGATTGGAATGTTTTGCTTCTTCCTCTGACACTTCCAAGTACTTAGAGCAGCCCGGGCTTCTCACCGCCCAATTAAAAACAGAGACTAATAGTTACCTCTTAGGACTCCCCTTCACGACCCCCACCCCCACCCCCATGATTATTTCTGAAGCATCCTGACACGCGTACTTATTGATAGAAACACTTCTCTACCTGACTTTCTTTTTCTCTCTTGGGCTGTTACAGTTGAATTTTCTACTCTACGAGGGGAGCGGGACAGGGCAGCATGTGGTGTGTGCGGGGAGTCAGGGGCTGACCCTGTGGTGGCTCACAACCTGTGAACCACGAAAAGAGACGCGTTTTCCCTCAGAGAGATTTCATCTCTCCCCCAGAGAGATCTCGAAGGCAAATATTTGCCCGGAGTCCACAGCCTCCAAACGTCTGACCAGGTTGTCTGTGTTGGTGGCCCACATGCGACAAAGAGTAGGATTCCTGCAGCGGGGTGTCGTGTTTGTTTTCCGTGCGGCAGTTAATCACACAGAGCAAGATCTGCTTCAGCGGCCTGGCTAGATAAACAGCCAGGAGACGGTGAGAGAGAGAAATCAGGGCCAGGGCTGTGGACTCACAGGGACAGCGTTAAGCTTTGTCCATAAAAGTCCTGGCGACAACTTAGGAGGAGGAATATTTCTACATGGATGCGGGAGCGCAAACGAATTGTGCAGTTCATCTTTCCCCCGAGGGGAGGGAGGGAACACATTCCCTGCGGACGGGTAGGGAGGGAGCCATCTCGCTAGGGAGGGAAAATGTCGGCCATCCAAACCCTCCTCGGGCGATGTTCTTTGTCGAATGGTTTCATTGAATAACGCCAAATAGCGCTTGTTTCAGACGCTTTCAGAGCATCCGCAAAACCTCTCAGAACGATAGCGTTGTGTCGTCCAGAGTTTCACAGCCAGGAGTGTGTGTGTGTCTGTCTGTGTGTGTGTGTGTGTGTGTCTATGTACACACATCCAAATTCCAAACTCGTTGCTGTCAAGTCCGTGCTGAGTCATCGTGACCCCACAGGTCGGGGAGAGATCTCCCAGGCTGCAGGAGAGCCTCCTCTTTCGTCTTCTGAGAGGCTGATGCTTTCCTTGAAGTTAGCAGCCCAGGGCTCCCATGTGTGCACAGGTGTGCATATCCATATGTGTCGAGGACCCTATCTGCCCCTTCTGTTCGTATGTCGAGACAATCGTGAATCGCGGTGTACAGCTCGCCAATAATTGCCATAGACAAAGACTCTTGGCCTCCGGAACAGCACCTCCCCCGGCCCTGCTCCTCCTGCTTCTTCCTTTCCCCCGGCCTATCTACTTTCTAGTGTGGTCGAGCTATTTCCCGTGAGCTCACGCAGTCTTGGTCGTCTTGAATTTTATTCATCCGGACGTTTTCCTGGCTCCTTCCCCCTGGAGCATGTCTCAAGAGCGGCCGAGGAACGGTCTAGCAGCTCAGTGCACAGCATATTGTCGAGCCAGTCCTCTGTGGTGGACCGCGGGGTTGGGCTGCTGTGGACAGGGCCGCAGCGGGCGGGACTGGCCGCCTCCCAGGAGTAGAGCTGTGGAGGCCCGCGTTTCATGTTGTGAGGAACGTCCACGCTGGTTTCACGGCCGCGGGGGCCGTGTGATACTTCTGCCAGCCAGGAGTAAGGGTTGCAATTGGGCAAGCGCCATGGTTCTTCGTTATTAGCATGGCTGAGGGCCCTCCGATGGGTCCAGAGTCCAGGGAAGCTGCTAGACAGTCTGTAGACTACAAGACAGCCCCTGCTGCCAACACACACACACACACACACACACACACACACACTCCACATTTAAGAGTTTAGTCCAAAATGTATGGAGTGCTGAGGTAGGAAAAGCCCCCCCTTACGGTCTGGGGGAGTTCTGTTGTGGACAAGTGTCTGAGGATCTAGACCCTGGACGCGCCGGGAACTTAAAGCCCTCGGAGTAACTTATACCCCAGGAGGCAGGTAGACCTGTGGACCAGCCACCTCGAGCTGCCTTTCCCAGCTGGGCAGACGATGGTGCGGCAGACTGAACCAGGGGCTCCTTCGGGCGGGGACTGACAGGGACAGGGGCATCCCTGTGCTGGCAGGGATGAGAACTCAGACTGCTCGGCTGTAAGGGCATTGGATCAGTGCGGAGCATCTGTTTATGGGTTTCCCTTCTCCCCCCCCCCCTCCCCACTTCTCTTCCACACCACTGGCCACCGTTTACCGGGATGAAATGTCACTCTTTTAAATTTGCAGATTTGTTTTGCACTGGAAAACGGTGGTTCTCGACCGTCCTAATGCCACGACCCTTTCATACAATTCCTCATGTGGTGGTGACTCCCCAGCCATAACTTTTATTTTCGTTGCTAATTCATCACTGTCATTTGACTTCGGTCATGAACCGAGTGACTCCTGTGAAAGGGTCGCCTGACCCCCGAAGGGGTCGCAACCCACAAGATGAGAACCCGCTGCTTGAAAATGGTATTTAACCCTTTCACGAACATTCTTTTTGGCTTTGAATTTGGGGGCTGACAACCCTATATGCTAAGTAGGCGTCCCGATGGCATGGTGGTGACAGTTGGGCTGCGTCCTGCAGGGTCCCCAGCCAGAGAAAGAGAAAGGCTTTGTACTCTCAGGAAGAGTTACAGTCTCAGAAACTCAAAAGGCAATTCTACTATGAATTGGCATGGACTTGATGGCAATGAGACGTGAGGTATATTTTAAGTAATGGAAAGCGTGTTGCAATCAAAGGGAAATCATTCTCTCTCTCTCTCTCTCTCTCTCTCTCTCTCTCTCTCTCTCTCTCCATGGATTGCTATTTTGAAAGGAGCCCTGGTGGCCTAGTAGGTTAAGCGTCGGGCTGCTGCTCTGCAGCAGAAAGATGAGGCTTTCTCCTCTCTTACGGGGCTTCTCTTGGAAACCCGCAGGGGCAGTTCCAGGTGATCCTCTGTAGCCCCTGTAAGGTGGAATTGACGGAGTGACTGTGAGTTTGGGAGATGAAGAGCCCGTGGAGTGTCAGGATCGGGAGGTTTTGAGCGCATGCTCCCTACGCATATAAGCAGACAGCTTGAAAGTCAGTGGAGGTTAAAGACATCATTGTTGTTGGTTTCCCTTTCTGTGTTCACGGGGTGGCTCGGGGTCAGAACCGAAGCGACAGCATCCAACAACAAGAAGTGCTCAAGCAGTCATCTTACAAAGCAGGTCTACTGCTGTGCGGTCGATCCTGAGGCGTCGCTCTGACCCACAGGACTGGGGACAGCTGCCCCACAGGGCCTCCAAGGCTGCACGTCCTTTCAGGAGCAGCTGGCCTCATCTTCCTCCCAAGGAAGGGCTGGGGGGTTCGAACCTCCAACCTTGCTTGCTTGGCAGCCAGCATGTCACCCAGGGGTAGCGAAAGTCTGGTCCATGGGCCATACAAGGCCCCAGACATCAAGACCAGCTTAGATCACGCATCTCATCAAAGAGAAAGCAGGGCCAACCATCACATTTGACCAACAAACTCACTGGCCTCAGGTCAATACGGACTCATCTTCTAGGACAGGGTGGAACTGCCCCTGTGAGTTTCTGAAACCATAACTGTTTACGGGGGGCAGGGAAGAAAACCCCGTCTGTCTCCCTCTGCGCTGCTGGTGCTTTTAAACTGCTGGCCTGGCTCGTGACACCCCAACACGGACCCATGACACCACCAGGGCTCTAGCCATCACATGAGGTTGGTGAGTTAATTAATGTTGGACCTCTATGCGTTCGAGTGATGTAAGTATCTGAACAACCCTTGGGGTCAAAGTTTCCCCATGACTAGACCCAATACCACCCCCCCAGGTTTCTCTGGATGGGACATCTCTCCCCAAATACCCACTGCCAACAAGTCCATGCCGACTCATGCCAATCTATAAGACAGGGTGGAGACTGCGAGTTTCTGAGTCTTTACAAGAGTGGAAAGCCACCTCTTTCTTCTGTGGGACATCTGGTGGTTTCGAACTGCTGACCTTGTGCTTAGCCGCCCAATGCGTAACCCCCTAGCCACCAGGACTCCCAGTAGCGCAGGTCCTCTCTGTTTCTAGAGGGATTCCAGATGTGCTTCTGGCCATTCCTCTCCTCTCAGGGGGGCTTTGATCCTTGTCCAGTGTCCAGAGCGAGTGATTGAAGCTGACAGTGTCTGTATTCTCTCTGACTCCCAACACCAGGGGGTAGGAGCGTGGTGTGCGGGGGACCCAGGCTCTGGGTGACTGAGGGATTGTGACGAGAGTCGGCTCACCCTGCTGAGCACCTGTGACAGTGTTCGGTCCCCTTGGCCTAGCTTAGCTGGCTCTGCGGTCTGCAGAAACCTCTGGGCTCCTCACAGCCAGCCTACCTTTCCCAAACTCTGCATTTGGGTGGGGGGATTGGGGGTTGGGGGACAGGAAACAAGTTAAAAACAGCTCAAGTAATAATAATAATAACAACAACAAAAGACATGAAAAAAAACAGAATGAGGCAATTCATCTCCTTTATTTTTGCTGTGCAAAAGCCAGACTAAAACAAATAAACAAGGCAGTTGCTACAGAATGGATTCTGCCTCCTGGCGACTGCATATGTGCTGTCAGAGAGGAGATGTGTCCCTTCAGCTTTTCAGTTTATCAGTTTGCCAGGCTTTTCTTCCCAGGCCCTCTGGGTGACCTCCCACCTTCCACTGTTCAGTTAACAGCCAAGCACATTAACCATTGGCTTCCCCCATATAATGTACTGGTAGAATTTGGAGTGCTTTTTATTTAAGAGAGAGAGAGAGAGAGAGAGAGTTTCAAAAAATCAAATATCTCAAGAGGTTAACATGCAACTCCGAAATGAGGTGCCACGGTGGGGGTGGGGGGAGTCTGAGAGACGACTGTATTGGATAGAAGCCCCCACCCTCCCTAAGAATTCTATCATGACAAGGGATTTTGCTGGCAAGGTCAGACTGTCGCTGAATTTATAGTCCAGTCGTGTTTTTTGCTCCTGGAAAAGAAAAAAAAAATACATCTGAGCTGTGGGCCTGCTGTCTGAAGGCCCTTTAGAAATCTCCCATCCAGTAAATAACATCTTAATCAGCTGCCTGTGCTTACCTGCAAGGGTGCCGAGGAAGAGAGGGACTTAATGGAACGAGGTCAGACTGGCAAGTCACCTCCGCTCCGCCGATTGCTTTAAGGCTGAGGAAGAGCTGCTGCCGCCCCACCCCCTCTTCCTCCTGGGAACCCTGGCACCGCCCTGCTGGGTGTCAGCCTCCGTGGGACTCTCATAGCCTCCCTGATGGGCACAGGTTCCACAGGGTGACCTGTTGACTTATGTACTTGGAGTAGCAAGTCAGTTTGTGGAGCCACATTCCAGCTCCAGCTCCACACCGCTAAAGCAGGTGGCGCTCTGGCTCGTTAGGTAAGATCATTTGCATCCATACAAATACAAAGAATTATGAGGCGTGGGGGGGCAGGATGATAGAGATGGGAAAAGTTAAGGTGGGGAGGAATTGGAAAAGAAACAAACAGCCATGCTAGTCTACCACTTACAGCGATAGCTTCCTACTGTGATCATCAAGTTCCTCTAAGCAGCGTCCGCAGTTCAGAACCACCGTGGGGGAGTGGGGAGATTTCTGTTCCCATAAAGAGTTACAGTGTCGGAAACCCACGGGGACAGTCCCACCCTCTCCTGCAGGGTCGCCATGAGACAGCTTGGGGTGGATTACCGGGAGTTAGTGGGGGTGAGCTTTCCTCTGTCTTACTTGTGGAAACACAGACGTCAAGGGCATCTGAGGCCGTGGACCCAGCAGGTGCGTGAGTGCACAGACTGTGACACAGCAAAGGTGTGAGCATTGGGAATGGACCGAGATGCTCGGGCATCCGACTGGCGCCATCAGAGGAGTGAGTGAGTCGACTCCCCAGCCACAAATGCCAACACACCCACACGTGTGGGCCCCGCACATCCAGTGTGCCCAGTGTCTCTTAAAACAGCCCGATGACCGTAAACAAGGCTGGACTCTGGCTAAATTGGCCTTCGAGGGAAAATGAGATGCCAAGACATCCTGTGACAGGTGTCCCCCAATGGGGTCCCTGCGCTGTGCTGTTGGCCGTGAGAAGGGACCCACCATCAGGGATGCTTGGGAGAGACTCGGGGAGACCTGGTTCGTCTTACTACTCAGACACTCCTTTGCGATTGTGATCGAGCCTTTGGCAAACTCAGTTGACCGCAGACTCTTTCTTACATGGCACAAGGATAGGCTTTGGGAAATGTGGCCCAGGAAGCACGTGACACAATGATCGGTGGCTTCTGGGGTTTGATTTTGAATGCTCTAAGATCTGGAATTTGTAATTCTTTATTTCTCTTAAGAAAGATACCCCTCACTTTTTTTTTTTTTTTAATTTGATGGGTTAGCTCTGTCTGGCGAGAGACTCCTGACATTCCTTGCAATGCCTCAAGCCCCACTTTGGGGAGGGAAAAAAGGAATCATTATCCTCGAAAATATTTACCAACACGCTCTGTGAAAATAAAAAGCTCCCCACCTGTGACTGGCTTAGATCCACACACTGGACAAAGCAGACCTGATGAAGCCGCGGACGTCGTCGTTCTGAAAAAAGTTCCCTGGAGCCTGACTCAGACTTCCCCAGCTGTTCACGCGGTGGATGCCGGGCCTGCCAGATGGCCTGTGTTTTCAGAGCGGCGTAGAAGACAGTTGACAGGAGGCACGACAGACAGGAATGTGACCTTTAGTATTGACAGGTTGGTGGCGGAGTGTGTCGGGCCTGCCGCAGGAATGCATCTGGGCTGGACGCTGCACCACCTGCATGTGAAACAGAAGCGGAACGGGCAAGTGCTACTTCCCAGTGTCGCTGCCGCTGTTGGCCAAGACAGGCGGCACCATGTGACTTGTGACTCGAGGTGCATGTGAGAGGAATGATGCTGGGGGCTGAGGGAGGAAGACACATAGCATGAACAGGCTGAGTCTTAAGCAACCTTTTTTTTTTTCCCAGTAAAGCTTTTGGAAACTGGTTATACGAACATGTGGCAAGAGGACCCCTGTGGGCTGTGTTTCTGATGGGCCTTTTGTTTTTAAGCCATGGAATAGAGGCTCTCTTCCTGCAAAGCGCGGTTTCCAGTTTTGAAATGTCAGGGGCTCGGCATATGGGCCATATCCCGGGCTGTGAGTGAGTCCAGATTTGAAAGTCTGTTTGCCACCGTGGTAGGGAAAGGCCTTCGTGTGCAATTTATTCTGAAGACTATAGGCCAAGCCGGTGTTTGAAAACAGGACTCCACATGCACATGGTAAAGAGGGATCCGTGTGCACAGGGCTGACGGCTTGGGACGGAGGTGAGGAAATCATCAAGAATTGGATTGGGGCACTTTTTTTTTTTTTTTGTCAAGGACCACTGGATATCTATAACATCCTTCTCGGGCCTTCTTGGTCCCACATTTAATTCACTCACCCCTAATGTGGCGGCTGGAACGGCTGCTCTTGGGTGAGGCGTGTGATGTGAGCTGGTCTTGATTTTGTGGGCCTTGCACAGCCCGGGGCCAGACGTCCCCCAGCCTGTGCTCCATCGAGAGGGTGATAGGGAGTCTCGGGGGGGTACAAACAAATGTGCGTGGCTGCAGACGCTAAGACGAGGGGTTCAAGTCCACCTCGAGGCTAATGGCCTCCTTCCAAAGAACCCACCACCGAAAAAGCTGCGAAGTGCATTTCTGGTCAAACCCACATGGGTGGGATCCCTGGGAGTCGGAATCCACTTCCTGCAACTGGTTTCCCGCTTCCACAGGGCCAGGCAGGGGAGGGAGTGGGGGAAGCACTTCCGAGGCCAGCTCATCGTGTAGAGATGTATGCTGGGAAGACCGCCATGCCTCGCTCCTCTGCGTCACGGAGGGTGATAGACGGGACCCACAGCACGGCCCTCCAGAGGGCTCCAGGTCCTGCTGGGCCCCGGTGGCTGCTCTGTAAACATGGGTACATTTTCATCTCCACACCGCAGTAACTGAGCAGCAGCTGACGATGTCCCCAGGCCAGGACGCCCATGGGCCAGACCAACACCCTAAGGCAGGGGCTTGACTTTGTCCAGCTGCTTCCCTCATCAGAAGCCACCTCAATGGTGTCTCTGGAGGCCCAGACCCAAATCCTCCTTTGCCCCCTGAGACCCACCTTTGCCTGGTAGGGTCCCAGAAGACCCTGATGGGAAGGGGTGGACCCTGACTTGGGCACCCTCAGCCCCTGGGCCAGCATAATCCCCTCAGTGGACAGAGTCTCGTCGGCCAATTAGCCTTCTCAGCAGCTGGCTTATCAGAGATGGCAGGAAGTCACCACTGGGCATAGCGGCAGCTACAGCGGGCGCTGCCCAGCTGTGTACACAGCAGACCCTGCAGAATGCTCCCGGAAGGGTCCCCAGCTACCAGAGTGGCCTGCACCCTGCCCAGAGGCCCCTCGGGCCAGTGGAAGCAGCTGTCCACACAGCGTCCACATGGTAAACCGTCCTGCGTACAAAAGGTATTGTGGACATTGAGGGAGGCATATTCTACTCAAAACCTGAATGAAACAGTAAGTAATTACTGTTGTTGAGGGCCGATGAAAAGAAGTCACCCCGCAATGAGTTAGATTGATGACACAGTGACTGCAACAGGGCGGAGGTGGGGTAGGGGGGTGGGGCTCAAACATAGCAACTGCTGGGAGAACCAGGCCCTTAGCAACGGTCTGGTGATTCTCTTTCCAAAGAAAGTGCTTCTTGTTCCACAAGCTTCATCTCACTTGCAGTCCTCTTTTGGTGGGGGTGGGGGGGGTGG
>PVJH01014535.1:33869-56673 GCA_004026705.1 Nesogale talazaci | reverse complement strand
AGTTCGCCCTCCTTTTTAGTTGCTGTTATATGTATCCTTGGATTTGGTCTGGCCCCTGTCACACTACCTGGACCTCACCCCAGGAATTTTTGTAAACAGTAACCTTTTCCCTAGGCCCCCATTGCATTTTTTTAAGCTTACCTCAGCAGACTCATGTTACACTTGTCCTTTTACACTTGGCTTACTTCACTTCAGATAATTTGCTTCAGTTCTTCCCATGCGGCGATGTGCTTCATGCCTTCATCACTGCTTTTCAGGGATGCACACTACTTCATTGTATGTACGTATCACAGCTTTTGTATCCATTCATCTGTTGATAGAAATTTGGGCTGTTTCCAACACCTTGCAATAGTGAACTATGCTGCAATGAATACCGGGGCACAGATACCTGGCCGTTATTTGTTTCTTGTCTCTTCTGGATATAAGCTTAGTAGGGGGATTGCTGGGTCGTATGGTTGCTCAATTTCTATCTGTTTCAGAAATCACCAAATTGATTTTCATAGTGGCTGCACATAGGTCCACCAGCAGGGGATGAGGGCTCCTATGTCACTACAGCCCCTCGCATACTTGTTGCTTTCTGATTTTTTGAATTGTTCTATCTTTGAGAATGTTAGTTGGTGTCTCATAGTTGTTTTAATTTGCATTTCCATTATGGCTCATGATTGGGAACATTTGCTCATATGTTTATTGGCCAATTGGATTTCTGGTCTTGTGAAACTTCTGTCCAGGTTCTTTGCCCATCTTCTGAATGGGCCATTTGCTTTTAATCTTATTGTAGGCTAGCAGATATTGTAGTTCTTAGTAATAAAGTCTCTGCCTGATGTGTCACTGATGAAGGTGTTTTCCCAGTCTGTGGGCTGTCATATTACTCTCCTGGTGAATTCTTTCGATGTACAAAGGTGTTTTATCTTCAGTATGTTCTACTTGTCCACTTTTGCTTCTTCCATGCTTGTGTCCTTCCCTATTTACAATAACATATATATTCTCTGTACTGAAGTTCTTAGTTTTTTTTCCAACCCCCTCATTAATGGCCCTAATAATTTGGGGGTTTTAACTCAAAGTCTGTGGTCCATCTTGGTTTTATTCTTGTGCATGCAATGAGGTAAGGGTATTGCTTCATATTTTTCTGCAAGCAGCTATCTATTTTTTTACAGCACCACTTATTTAAAAGGGTAGCTGCTTCCCAGTTGATATTTTTTGACCCCTATCAAAGATCAGTTTTCTGTTTGCGAGTGACTTCATTTCTGGTTTTTCAGTTCTTTTCCATTATTTTGAATATCTATCATTATACCAATACCACACTATTTTGACCAATGTGTAGTAAAATATGTGCTAAAATCAGGTAAAGGAAGCCCTCCAACTGTGTCTATCTTTGTGAGAAGTTCTCAGATAATTCTGGCCTTCTCCCTTTGCCATATGAAGTTGGTA
Source organism: Nesogale talazaci (assembly GCA_004026705.1). Lineage (NCBI taxonomy): Eukaryota > Metazoa > Chordata > Mammalia > Afrosoricida > Tenrecidae > Nesogale > Nesogale talazaci. The sequence continues at coordinate 55,245 of PVJH01014535.1, read as the reverse complement.
GTCAGTTTTTTTTCAATTATTTGAAGAAAGATGCTGGTATTTGTATTAAAATGGCATTAAACTTATATAGTGTCTTGGACAGGACTGCTATCTTTACTATATTGAGTTTTCCAATCCATGAGCATGGGATATTTTGCCATTGTGCAGGTGACTCTTGGTTTTTTCTAACAGTGTTCTATAGTCTTTCTTGTACAAAGCTTTTGGTCTTTGTTTGGCACATCCCCAATTATTTCATTTCGTGAATGGCTATTGTGAAGGCTACTACCATTTTTATCACCTTTTCCATCTTTGTATGTGATATGTATAGCAGACTGATAGACATGTTTGTTGGTCTTGTTTCTTGCCACTCTGCCGTGTTCCTATACAACTTTCAACACTCCTCTTGTGAAACTTTTGAGGTTTTTCATGTATAAAATAACCCCATCTGTGAGTAGCAACAGTTTCACCTCTTCTTTCCTTACATGAACACAATGATGTCTTTCATTTGCCTTATGTTGTTAGTTAGGACCTCCAGTACTATGGTAAATAGGAGTGGTGACAAGGGGCATCCTTGTCTAGTCTCTGATTTCTTTTTTTTAAGTCATTTTATTGGGGATCCATACAATTCTCAGCACAATCCATGCATACATCCATTGTATGTCAAACACATTTGTGCATTTGTTGTCCTTATCATCTTCAAAATGCTTTCTTTCTACTTAAGCCCTTGGCATCAGTTTCTCATTTTTCCCTCCCTCCATGCTCCCCCCTTCCTCATGAACCTTTGATAATTTTTAATTTATTATTATTTTGTCATATCTTACACTGTTTGATGTCTCCCTCCACCCACTTCACTCTTCTTCATCCCCAGAGAGGAAGTTATATGTAGAGCCTTACAATCAGTTCCCTCTTTCTACCCCATCTTCCCTCCACCATCCTGATATTACTACTCTCACCACTGGTCCTGACGGCATCATCTGTCCTTGACTCCGTGTGTTTCCAGTTCCTATCTGTACCAGTGTACATCCTCTGGTCTAGCCAGATTTGTTAGGTAGAATTGGAATCATGATGGAGGGGAAGCATTGAAGAACTAGAGGAAAATTGCATGTTTCATCATTGCTACACTGCACCCTGACTGGTTCAACTCTTCCCCACAACCCTCCTGTAAGGTTATTTTCTTCTCAGCCAACTGAAACTGAATTTACCCCCTGGACTATAACTATCTACATATTTTTTGCCACACCGCACCCTTACTCAGGTAAATTTCTGCTGTTTTTTTCTTCCTGTCAGCCCCGCTCTCCAGGCTCTGAACTCAAGAGTAGTGAGGGGAGCACTGGTGTGGGGCCCTGGTCCTAGGTCTCAGAGGTTCTCCTCATGTCTGGGATTATGTCCTCTTTAGGGCGCAGCCTACTCTCTGTGAAAGGGCAGAGGCATCTCTTTAGCTAAAGCCCATGCGTCCAGCACACTGAACCTAGAGTGATTTTGTGCATTCCTGGTTCACTTTGCGAGTGGAAATCATAAAAATGCGGGATACAGGACAGATGCTAGTATGCTAGTTCTAATTCAGGACTCTGCCTCCCAGTCTCCTTCACCTTGTCTCCCAATTTTCTGATCTGGCATCAGGATCCAGACTGTGAGTCTTAACTAGATGCCATTTTCCCCACTCTCCTAATCCCCCTTTTCAGTGGGATTGCTCTGCCTTTTGTCCATTGGCTACTATGTTGGCTGTATTTTTTATATATAGCTTGTATAATATTGAGGAAATTTCCTTCTGTTCCTATCTTTTTGAGTGTCTTAAATAGGAATGGGTGTTGGATGTTGTTGAATGCTTTTTCTTCGACTATTGATGTTATCACGTGGTTCTTATCATTTTTCATGTCAATGTGGAATTTCATATGTTGAACCATCCCTGAATCCCCGGAATGAATTTCATTTGGTCATGGTGAATTATTCATTTTATATACTTTTGTATTCTACTGGCCAAAATTTTAAGGATTTTTGCATCATTTTTCTTTTAGAGCTATCAGTCTGTAGTTCACAACGCTTGTGAGATCCTTGCCCACTTTAGGTATCAGAGTTACACTAGCTTCATAGTATAAGTTTGGGGGGGTATCCCTGTCTTTTTTTATGCTTAGGATTGTATATGGACCAGGGTCAAATCAGACAGCCACCTGGACTGGGTAGCTCCCTGGATCAGGCAGCCCCTTGCTCCCCTTGGCACTAGCCTCACAAAAAGGAGATGAACAACTTGCTGAACTTTGTAAGCCCTGCCTCTGGCATCTCACCAACATTATCTCCCCAGAGTAGGATATAGCTTCTACCAGGGCAAGGCACAGAGCTCCCCCTCTAACATTCGGGAAGCAAGTTTGAAAAAAGAGATGATTTGCTCATGGGTCATCTCCCAACCCGAAACTTGCAAATGCAGCACAAGAAACCTCCCCTTTCTTTCATCAGCCCATATGCCTGTGTAGCTCAAACCCTATATATGTTCCACCACCCCAATACCGGGTGCGGCTTCCCTGGCCTAACTCTCAGACCTTAGGACTACCCAGGAGCTCAAGATGCTCCTGTCTGTCTGTCTGTCTCTATTTCTCTGCTGTCCCTTCCCTTCCCAAAAGTCCTTCACTACCTCCAACAAAGCCTATATATGGGCATTTCATCCTTAATTGAGCTCTGTTTCCTTCTTGGGGCTCTGTCTCCACCTCTCAGTGGTGACAGTTTTTCCCTGAATGCTTGTTGAAATTCTCCTGTGTAGTCATTTGGTCTGGGTGATTTTTTTTTTTTGGTAATCCCTTGATAATTTTGTACATTCCTTCTGTGACTCTGGGCCCCATGAAGTTCTTAATGTCCATCTAGACTAATCTAGGGAAGGATTGTTTTGCCAAATGTATTTGACCATGTCTTCCAAGTTGTTGAATTCATTGGAGTACAGACCTTCATTGTACTGTGTCATTGACCTTTTAATCTCATTGTACATTAGAAAACTATTTTACATTATTTCTAAGTACAAGAGAGTGGCTCCTGTAGTTGTATGTCACTGTGTACGACAAGGATTTACAGCATTCTAGGCTTTTCACCACTCTTCCCATATTAGTGAGCAACATTAAGTACATGGTGTACTTCTCTCCCTGTTGCTGTCAGACGTGGGACTTCAAAAGCACAAATAAATAAAGCATACACTCAACATGTGTAGTGCAAATGCTAAACAGAATGACATGGAGTAACTTTTCTTTGCTAAGCAGTGACAGGTTCAGCGGGGACATCATGGTCTGACGATGCCTGTGCCTCGCATCCTATTCTCATATTCACTTTTCACCATTCCATACCAGCCACGATGACTGAAAAAAATGGCACTGAGGTGGGGTTGAAGGAATGGGGAAGGAAATAGAAACTCATTTTCACAAATAACTAGGAAAATTTGCTGTCACTTCCGTATATAGCATGTAAAGTTTGATTTGTTAACAAGATACCCAACCTCTGAAGACATAGCAGGAACCTCAATTAAGAAGTGGAAATGTCCCATTTAAAAGAATGAGATGTTGGCAACAACGGGGTACAGACTGTGTGACCCAGACCAAAAAAAAGAGGGGGACTTATAATGAAGTGAGTGAGTTTGTTTTTTAAAATGAAACTTCGAAATGTAATACCTGAACATTCGAAAACTGACATCACATGAAAGCCATCAAACAATTGCAGAAACACTGGACAATGTCCTTGGTTAACAATGCTGTACAATCGATCAAATCATACTTTGAACAAAAGTTAGAACTTCATCTCAATTATGAATTTAACATAACATTATTCAGTAGAATGAAAAAAATCCTACAAATTCTTCTAGAAAAAAATTATCAGCAAAAAGAAAACAACTGAAAATCAACAACCAATTTTACATTTACTTAATTGCCTGGATTCTTCGACACCCAGAACTAACTGTAGTCTGTCAGAAAAGGAAAACAAAACAGAACAAACAAAAACATAAGCAAAAAGCAAACAAAACAAAAAGTACAAAAAACCTCCCCATTTGCCTTTTCATTCTCTTCTTCAGCAATCAGTTTGGAGAGAAAAATGCTCCTTTCAAAGAAGAATTTCTGAGTTCACACATATTAAAAGTTAGAAGAGAAATATTTTGAATCCTGTCTTTCTATTTCAGTCTTAAATGTTTTGTGCTTTCAACAAATATAACAAACAGACAGCTAAAGATTTTTTTTGGTACTAAGACCTTTATTACATCATAAAAAGTCCATAGTTGTCCTATTTGTCCATACGTACAAGCTCCTGTGGGCTGTTCCCTGCCCAGCCCCACCTGTCCACTCACCCTGGTGCCCATCAACACTCCCAACTGACGTGTTAATAAAAGTTGAGGAACTGAAAGTGGCGGCCCAGGGCTGATGGGAGTGGGCATGGGAGAAAGTAACAAAGTATTGAGGGGTGGACGTGGCTCTCATTGCCTTGCTAGGGCAGGAGGAGGGGCACATTGACACCGCGGAGTTGGCACAGTGATGCCTGCCCAGAGCTGTTAGGCTAGAGGCAGAGGCTTCAGATAATACCTGAGGACGAGCTCAGGTCGGGCCCCCAAAAGGGACAGCGGAAGGATGTCCTGCAGTCTGACTGTGGGTCCCAGGAGGGGCTGTCAGCTTTCCTTCTCAGACCCCCATCCAAGTAACCGCAGGCTGAGCCTGTAGAGTTTGTGGCTTCTGGGACAGCTCAGGACAAGGGCGTGGAGAGAGCCAGGTTGGAAATCCTGGTCCTTCATTGTCTTCGGGGATGGGCATGGGGTCTGTGGGGCAGGGGTGTGGCCAGAAGGGGCACTGGCGAGGTGACCTCGATGAGCACTGGGTTGAGGAGGCTAGGCAGAGTCATGGGGAGCATGTTCATCTGCAGTAGGGTGGCCAAAGACTGCAGGATCAATGGGGGCTGAGGCAGGGGTGGGGGTCCTTCTGGGGTTGGGTTCAGTCTGCTGGGACTAGAGGCTGCCGGTGAGCCAGGGGAGCTGTTATTGGTGGCCTGGGGGCTTCAGGTTTCTCACCGTCAAAGGCTCCCTCCTCAGAGGGCCTCTCTGGGGCAGGTGGATGGCCAGAGGCAGGAGTCAGGTGGGCCTGAGGTGCCACAGGCACTGGGTCCTAGATAACAGTCTGCTTGAAGAGCTCATCTCAAGGTGGGGCAGGAAACAGTCAAGGTGCTCCCACGTGATCTCCCAGAGGGCCAAAGGGCTACCGCCTAGTGCATCTGCGCTTTGGAAGATCTCGGCCGTGTCCATCGCCAGGAGCAAGTCCTTCGGAGACTCTGCGATGGCCTCTGACAGCAAGTCCCCGGAGCCTCCATGCACGTACATGGCCGTGAAGTCCAGGAGCTGCAGGAAGACCTTCGAGGGTGGCGTGGGAGCCCTCATCTGCGTCTCCTCCACTCCGCTCACATCTGCAGGCCTAGCGTTCTCCAAGAGCTTGGTCAGGAGCGGACACAGCACCTTGTGGAAGCAGGATTCCCATGCAAGGCACCCAAATTTGCCGATGGTGGACCAGGAGCTCTGGCTGCAGATCGGTCAGTGCCTGCGCGGGGTCTCACAGCACAGGCAGCGAATGCCCTGCAGCACAGGGCGCCAGCAGTGGGCCCAGAGCGTGCCAGAAGCCGCTGCCATCTTCTGACCCCAGCTTTCCAGGTGGCGCTGCTCCTCTGCCCAGGAGTGGTAGGTGGCGGCTGGGTGTGCCTCGGGTCGAGCAGCTGCAAAGATGCCATATGGGAGCTGGCAGGCACGCCTATCTTCCTCGCCAGCATCACTATGCCCGCCCCGAATGGCGTGCTGGCTGGAGGTTCCAGGCCTTGGAACCTCTTCCTGAAGGGGCTTCCTTTGCTGTCGTGTTTGTGACTTTTGCTTCGTTTCTCCTACGACCTGCACCCGCCATTCGGACTGGCCTCCGCCATGAGGCGGGCCATGTGGCCGCAGTGCTCAGTCGTCAGCTGTGATGTGGGCAGCCTACCGCACAATGAGCGACAGTGACCGCACACACGAGCGAACTTGATGTCATGGGGGCCCCCCGGCCAGCCCCATTGTGAGGTTGTACTGAGTGACCAGGGACGAGCAGCCTCGCCTGGTTGTGGAGCTCCAGCGGCTGCCACTCCGGGACAGGTGGCTGGGTTGGGGGGTGGCGGGAGCCAGGCAGGTGAGCCACGAACCTATGTCACCACGGTTCTTTCTCCAGAAACCCCTCTCCGCCTCACCTTCCAACGCCTGGATGAACTGAACAGCGAGGGCGCCCAGAGAGCTCGGCCAGGACACAGTTGAGCTCCTCCCCACCTCCGTCGCTCCCCAGACAGACCCAGCCGGACACCACCACCTTGAGCCCCGTCCCACCACCGCCGCCACCGCCACCGCCGCCTTCACCACCTCGGTCGACCAGAGACCTGCCCGTCCGCAGCTTGCTCAGGGACTAGAACATCAAGACATAATGGGAACATTTTTAGACAAGCCAAAGATGGAAAAGCAGGGTGCCCAGGGGCAGGGCAATGGACTGCGATATGGATTAAGCAGCATGCAAGGCTGGCGTGTTGAAATGGAGGACACCCATACAGCTGTGATTGGTTTGCCAAGTGGACTGGAAACATGGTCGTTCTTTGCTGTGTATGATGGACATGCTGGTTCTCAGGTTGCCAAATTCTGCTGTGAACATATGTTAGATCACATCACCAATAACCAAGATTTTAAAAGGTCTACGGGAACACCTTCTGTGGAAAGTGTAAAGCGGGGAATCAGAACAGGTTTTCTGGAGATTGATGAGCATATGAGAGTTATGTCTGAGAAGAAACATGGTGCAGACAGAAGTGGGTCAACAGCTGTGGGGGTCTTAATATCGCCTTACCACACTTATTTCATTAACTGTGGAGACTCGAGGGGTTTACTTTACAGGAACAGGAAAGTTTACTTTTCCACACAAGATCACAAACCATCTAACCCACTGGAAAAAGAACGGATTCAGAATGCAGGTGGCTCAGTGATGATTGAGCGTATAAACGGCTCTCTGGCTGTATCAAGGGCCCTTGGGGATTTCGATTACAAGTGCGTCCGTGGAAAAAGTCCTACAGAACAGCTTGTCTCACCTGAGCCTGATGTCAATGATATTATAAGATCGGCAGCAGGTGATCAGTTCATTATCCTTGCGTGCGATGGTGTCTGGGATGTGATGGGAAACGAAGAGCTCTGTGACTTTGTAAAATCCAGGCTTGAAGTCACTGATGACCTTGAGAAAGTTTGCAACGAAGTGGTTGACACCTGTTTGTATAAGGGAAGTCGAGACAACATGAGTGTGATATTGATCTGTTTCCCAAATGCACCCAAAGTATCACCTGAAGCAGTGAAGAAGGAGGCAGAGCTGGACAAGTACCTGCAAAGCAGAGTGGAAGAAATCATCACGAGGCAAGAGGCGGACATCCCTGACTTCGTCCATGTGATGCGCATATTAGCCAGTGAGAACATCCCCAATCTTCCACCCGGCGGGAAATTGGCAAGCAAGCGGAATATTATTGAAGCTGTTTACAATAGACTGAATCCTTACCCCAACGATGACACCGACTCTACATTAGCTGATGGTATGTGGTAAAGCCCATCTTCTAGCCACGAAGTGTATGTTTACCTCCACAGGAGAGTGCACCTCTACTTGGAGGAATCCTTGTAACATCCATCCTCAATGTAAAAGAAGAGCACGATGTGGGTGAGAGTAATTACAGCAGAGAACTTCAACAGGACAACAACTAGCCCAGAACTGTTTTTGTTTTGTTTTGTTTGTTTTGTTTTTTGTTTGGTTTGGTTTGGTTTGGTTGGTTTGTTTTTGTTTGTTTTATTTGTTTGTTTGTTTTGGTAACTTTGAGACTTACATCAACAAGATTTCAAACCGGAATTCATGCTGTAATCATAAGTCAGGTAAATCAAACTCCAGCAATTTTTGTTGTATGACTTTGTTTTATGACTTTGTTTTTTTGTAAAGCGTAATTTTCCTTGTACATATGTTCATATGTACTCTACTTTAAATCACTATCAAAGTTGCAAGAAATATTTGACTTGTTGTGTGATGCAGAAGACATATAGCCCTTTAAAGTCACGTTGGGTTTTGAATTTGGGATTGGGACACTGGGAGAGCAGCAACCACATGAGCTAGATGCTCTAATGTGCACAGGATTATGGAGAATAATTTCAAAATCTTAAAAAGTTGAACATCCAGTAGATTTGGAAACCATCTTAATGTTGGAGTTGGGATTGGCATTGTTGATAAAGCTTTCCCTTCATTCAAATCACCTTTGAGGATGTTCTCTCCTTGTCACCATGAGTACTGAAGGATGATACAGTATATTCTTAATATCAATCTTGCGGTTAGAATGCCTTGATTCTTTGCACTTCTTTCACAAGTCCTTAAATTAAATTACTAATTCATCAACAGCAGCTTCCTGTGTAAGGTAGGAGAGTGCCACATTTTTGCACTCATGATTGCCTGAACCTGCCGCTGTTCCTAGTGAGATATTCTGAATTCCATTTTGTCAATAAAGCTGGATTTAACAAGCAAAGAAAAACAAATCCCATTTCACCTGTCATCCCTGCAATTGAAATTTGTTCCTTTCTTTAGTGAGGTTTACCAATGTTCTATCAAGTCTGTTAATCTTTTCAGAGAGACGGCTTTTACCTGTGTTGACTTTTTTTAAATTCTTTTCTTTTTCCCCCTCTCCTGGATCTCAGCCCTGATTTTCATTACTTTTCTTTTGCTCTAAGTAGGATCTTCTTCCTGACTCTGCTCTAATTGATGGAGGTTCTGCGCCCGCATATCAATCATAAGTCTTTCTTCCTTTCTCATGTGTGCATTTACTGCTATCAAACTTCCTCTGATAGCTGCTCTTGCTTTGTCCCAAACATTCTGATACGGAGTATTCTCCTTCTAGTTGGTTTCTCTACACTTACTAATCATGTCTCTGCTCTGGAACAGTCCAGACTGATTGTGCTGTAGAGATTTACTCACCCTCCCACTGGTTGCTCTTGTTGGCTTAATCACCCTTTTGTTGATTTCCAGCCTTATGGCACAGTGGTCTGAAAGAGAAATCTGAGTGGTCTCTACGTGTTTGAATTTACACTGGCTCGACTTGTGCCCTAGCATGTGGACTATCTTCAACTATGTGTCATGTGAGCTTGAGAAAAATGTGAATTTCATTTTGCATTTGGGTGAAGAACTCTGAAAATATCTATCAGGCCAAGTCGCCTTTGTAACACTTAGTTCAGTAGCTTCTCTGTTTTTTTTTTCCCTGTGATCTATTTTTCTCAGAGACTGATGCATTAAAGTCACCTGCTATGATTGCTGAGCCTGTGATTTTTTTTTTCATATTTAGGAGCATTTGGTTGATGAATTGGGTAGATATCTCATTAGGCACATATATACTTATTATATATGTGAGCATTGTATTGTACCCTACTTGACTCTTGTTATGGCTTGAACCTTGAGATCAATTTTGTCAGAGACTGGGATTGCAACCTATGCTTTTTCTGAATTACCATTTGCTTGGTATATTTTTCTCCAGCCTTTGATTCTCAGCCTAATTTTGTCTGCAAGCTTGAGATGTGTCTTGTAGGCAGAAGAGACAAAAGGGTTGTGCTTTCAAAGCCAACCTGTTATTTTGTGTTTTAATGGGCAAGTTCGGTTCATTGACATTCAATTATTACCTACATTTGTGGACTCTGTGACATCTCACAGCTGTTGTGTTGGGTGTTTACTACCACCATTTTGTCAATGTGTTGTGTGTGTGTGCGTGCATGCGTGTGTACATATGGTACCATCATCATTTTCTAAACATTTACTTTCTATTTGAGCCCTTGGTATCAACTCCTCTTCTCCCCCAGCCCTTGTGACCCTTGTTAAATTATAAATTATTATTTTTATATCTGACACCAACCACTGTCTCCCTTCCTGTAGGGTTTCTGTTCCCCGGAAGGGGGGTGTGTCAATGATCACAATCAGTTCCTCCTTCTTCCCCTCCTCTCCCCACTTTCCCCTCTCCCCCCGGCATTGCTATTCCCATTCCGGTTCTTGGATTCGTGTGTCCTGAGGTTTTATCGTTTACCTGTACCTATGCACTTGCTCCGGTCTAGCCTGTAATGAAAGGCAGGACTGGAGTTATGATAGTGGGGGGGGGGGGTAAGGAAGCCTCAAGGAAGAGGAATATTGTGTGTTTCTTCGGTGCTATACTTATCCCTGGTTGACTCATCCCTTCTTTGTGACCCTTTTGTGAGGGGATGTCTCATTGTCTACATATGGGTTTCGGGTGTCTTTTCTGCCCTCCCTCAATCTCATCAATATGGTTTTTTGTTTGTTTTGGGTCTTCTGATGCCTGTTACCCAACCCGTTTGACACCTCATGATGGCACAGACTGGTGTGCTTCTTATGTGTGGGCTTGTTGCTTCTCTGCTAGATGGCGACTTGTTTAACTTCAAAGCCTCAGATACTATGTCTTCTTATAGCCAGGGACCATCAGCTTACTTCACCACATTTGCTTCTGGACCCATTTTGTCTTCAACAATTGTGTTGGGAGGATGAGCATCACAGAATGCCAAGCTGCTAGAATTTGCTCTTGCATCGAGGGAGGGTTTGAGCAGAGACCCGAAGTCTGTCCAGTACCTCGGTGTATTGCCATATAAAATATGGGCATGGGCTGATACCACTATTTTTAGGAATTAATGTGTTTCCATAAGTGTACATCTATGTTTATACATCTATCCATAGCTTTGTTTCCTAGATCTTTCTTTTTTCCTTCCTCCTGCACCACCATCATGCTCGCCTTTCTTCTGCCTCTCAGTAATTCTTCTCAGCTATATTGCTATTGCTCAATAACTTTACCCCAGGATCTCTACATCCTCCTCACTATTGATTTTAATTCCTTAGCTGTTCATCTTTCTTTGCTCCCTGGTCCCTTCCCCTACCTCCTCCTACTTTTCCTGTTTTATTATGTTAATGTTTTTCAGGCTGTGCTCAGGGCAGCAGCTAAATGCCTGTTTTATTATGTTAAAGCTATGTCAATGGACCAGATTTCTGGTGTCTTACATTAGTTAAACAAAGTAACACAGTCTATGATTTAAAGCATTTTTTATGTTTGCTTTTGTGGTTTTTAAATATATATGTTTAGGGTTGAGCCCCAGTGGCGTAGTGGTTGTGCACAGGATTGCAGCCCACTGAGTTGGAGGTTCAAATCCAGCAGCAAGGCTGGGCCTCCTACTCCCACCACTAGAGGGCAGTGATGCCCAAAATTTTTTTAAAGTAAATATATATGTCTAATATATAGATATAAGATATATTATTATTTTATATAAATTATATATATAATGGGCTTATAGGTTGCTTTGGTATCAGACCTGTTTGACGATGTTCATCAGGGAAGGAGGAGCAGATTATTGGAGTGAGTTTGAGACTCACTGGATCTCAATTGCCCTGGCTGCCCTCCTACACAGCTGCAGTTTGTGCTCCCAGACTCCACAATCTACAACAGGTAAATATTCTAGGAACTCTCAATTGCAACAAATCAGTGTCTAATTATCTGTTGTTCCCAACTCTGGCAGGCAGGGAGTTGAGCAGAGAGGGAAGGGGCATAGTTACTGCAGTTGCTCTGTTCCTGTCTGAAAAGAGGAGATGCAAATCCCAAGAATGCATTGGTGTGGAGGGCTGCACAGAGGAGACCTTCAGAGTGCGCTTTTGCGGCTAGTTCTTGGAGGCTCTGTGCTAGTCTGACATTATGACCACCTTTAGACAGCAGTCGGGGGAAACTACTGCACGATATGGGGCTCAGATCTTATGTCCAGGAAGTGGGGCTGGATGACGTCCCACTGCACCTGGTGAGGATTTGACAGAGCCCACAGGAAGATACAGTGAACTTCAAACATTTCAGTGAGCCATGGAATTGCTTTGTGGGTGCAAATTGCAAGGGGTGGTCTGACCGACCAACCCTTGTATACTTGAACTCTATTTCTGGCATCCTGTTTTCCATTACTGACCTTTTTACCTCTTAATTTTCTAACAGCAGGAACACTGCATTGGTGATTCTGTCTGGATGCCATCTTGGAACTCAGTTGCGGAGGTATATTTTTATTACGGTACTCCTTTGCCCAGCGACCCTAACACCAGCACATTGTGGCCTGTCTATGGGGTCTTTGGTACCAGGATACTAAAGACCAGTGGTTCTCAACCTGTGGGTCACGACCCCGATGGGGACTGAATGACCTTTTCACAGGGGTTGCTTAAGAGCATGGGAAAACACATATCTCTGATGGTTGGGGGATTGCCACAACATGAGGCACTTTATTAAAGGGGCATGAGAACCACGGCCATAGACAAATGCTGATTCTCTCACATAACCAGGACCTGGGCAAGCCTAATTTCTTCCCGTTGCTCCTTCTCCCTCTCCTGAGCCTCCTCTTCCACGTCTCTACTGTAGAAAGGCGTGTTGACAGTAGTAGCCATCTGGTATAGAGGCTCTCCTCCAGGTTCCTGCACTAACTTTTGGAGCTTCCTCCAGATAGCTTCTGTTGTCTGTGTGGAAAACATCTCCTCTCTGATTTTCCCCTCAGATGAGTCCAAATTTGGTGTGGTTAATGAGGGCTCCTCTCAGCTGTTCTAACAAGTTTACAGAACTTTCACCAAGTTCGTGGTTGATAGTTGTTACTTCAGAGTGATTAATGGTCCTTTGACATCCTGATTTTAGTTCAGCCTGATACACCCTAAACCAGTGGTTTTCAACCTGTGGGTCACAACACCTTTGGGAATTAAATGACACTTTCACAGGGGTTGCCAGATTAATAACAGGAGCAAGATTACAGTTATGAAGTAGCAATGAAAATAATTTTATGGTTGGGGGGTCACCACCACATGGGGAACCATATTAGAGGTTGCAGCATTAAGATGGTTGAGAACCACTGCCTTAGATAGTACTCCCATGCCCACTTTTCAGTGGGATTGTTATAATCCCAATTGAAGTTAGTTGGGAGCACAGCTGTTTTATCCTATGGGGTATTTCTCGCTCATCACATCTGCAAGTTTCTTAGACTCTTTTAATACCCACTCTTTCTCAAAATTTGCCATCATCTGTCCTAAAGTTATAATAATAGCCTTCTGAGCCAAGTCAATGTCTGATGTGCTGAGAGGTCTCTATGTATCATTCTGGATTATCAGTGTGTCCGTCTGGGTTGTTTTTAATCTGCCTGAGTTCAACTAGGGTGAAGTGTTTATGACTCATCTAGGAGCCAGATTCGCCAGCTGTGTCTACCAGATGTAAAACTCTAGAGGGATCCTTTCTTTTCCCTTTCAAATGTTGGGTTTGGTTTGGTTCGGTTGGTTGGTTCATGCTCTGTAGGTCCAGTGTAAAAGGATAGTATAGCTAGCTAGACTTAGGGTTGAGAGGCTCCTCGCTCCAGGCACCAGGTCCTTTACAGGGTCTATATTATATTTAGAACAGAAGTCTTACTTCCCTCAAGAGAAGAAATGCCTCAAAATAATAGATGTCAGCTCACTTCCCTAGTCTCTTGCAGAAAAGATCTAACTGTATTAAGAAGGGAAGGAAGAGTGCTCCATGCTGTGGTCAGGACTCCCCATCACCTAGTTTATACTGTGGCCAGGGGTCATTGCAGAAGAACACTAGCCTTTGTTTCTTTAGCATATATGGGTCAAATCTAGACCAGCTAGACAGGATACAGCGCAAACATGTTCCCTGAGGAATTGACTCCTGGTTGGCCCTCTAACAAACAAACAGCAAAATGCTGGACAGTCCAGCACCCCTGGGGTTTGAACTGGAGGTTCTGTGTGACTTAAAGCCTATCAGCTTCAGACAGAGGTCTCTGTCCTCAGCAGTCTTGACACAGCTTTGGGCCTTTGGCCAACGCCCAGCAGTTTTCTAGAAAACAAGCCATGCCATTTTGGAAACACTAGCTTATACATGACTTGGGGACCGCTGCCTTATGGGTGGCATCACACCAATTTGTGAAGGGTGGAGTCATCGGCTACGCAGGAACCACAGGATGTCTTCTGGCTAAATACTAGTGCAGTATGTATTTGTTAATGCAATAAAATTGGAACAACATTATAAATGTCCTGGCATACAATGCCATTCATTGTGTAGGGAGGAAGAAGACAAGGACAGTGCTTAAGAAAACTCAAGTGGATATTTTGAAATGATAATGGCAATGTATGTACAAATGTGCTTGGTATAATTGATGGATGGATTGTGATAAGAGTTGTAGGAGCCCCTAGTAAAACGATTAAAAATAAAAATTTAAAATTCAGTTCATTTGGCCTTAGGACCAATAGATAAGCAATTGTCCTATGACCTGCTTTTCTAAATGCTTTTGGGCTAATGCTTGGAAAAAGGAAAAGAAATGAAAAAACAAAACAGAACAGAACCCAAGAAAACAACACCCCCCCCCCAGCCCCTGGCTATTTGATAAATTAGAGGGAAGGATGTCAGAGGATCAGGAAAGGAGGTAGATAACCAATAAGTTTAGCTCCCACAAACACATGGCTGAACCAGTGGGTGACTGTCGATGAGGAAAGGGAGTCTATTTTTGTAATGAGGCAGTAGAGGACCATATGTCTTACTTTTTTACAGGATTTTAGAAGATCCAGGAGATTGAAAGGAGGGAGGCAGAGTAGGGAGGAGTAGACTAGTAGATAGTAATTAAATGGCACAGGCCAATAGCATTTATGAAAGGTGACAATAAGACAGCCAAAGTGGGGAGTGAAAATGCCAGAAAGATTTTAAAAGGTGGAAGAAGTGCACAGGAAAAGAACTGCAGGAGCACGGCAACTACACAGGCAACCTATTTCCAATGACATGTGAGACAAGGAGGCTCACAGAGGAGCAGGCAGCAAAACAAGGAAGAAGGAATTGCACTGGAGAGTACAGAGGCAGGCATGTGGAGGGGGTATTCAGGTGTAGTGCTCAAGCAGTCATTCTGTCAGAGCATGGGGCTACGGACCTTTACATGTGCCTCTGGGACTCTGACTCACAGGAACTCCACCAGGCAATGTTGCACTTCCCTGTGGCCCTCTGGGACTGTAACTGTTATTGGGGGCAGAAAGCCTCACCTCCCTCACACAGAGAGAGGCCAGTGGTTTCCAACTGTTGACTCTGCAGTTAGCAGCCCCATGTGCAACCTGCTGCCTCCCCGCCCCCAGGGTCCCTGCTTCTAGTTAAGTGGTGAAAAATGAGGTCCTAGGGGAAGCAACGTGAACAGAAGATAAAACTGAGAATCACACACAGCAAAGTTTTGTCCCAAGCCGGAGTAGCTCACCTCAGAGGACTGAGTCAGAAAGAATGTCTGAGTCAGTAGGGATCTCAGTCACGTCGCCAAAAATGGTGGGCTCTGTGTTGATTTCCCTTGGCTCTCGCTTCTCTGTGTAGAAAGAATTCACACAGCAGAAGCAAGACTGCAAGACAAAGCAAACTTTAGTGAATGAAAGTAAAACTTTTGGTAGAACATTCTCACTGACAAGAATGGGCCAGCTTCATAAAGTGTGGATGCACCCATGGAGAGACACTTGGAGAGACATGCGCACACCAGGAAGGAGAGGTGGTGGAAATGAAAAGGGAGAGGTCTGTGGTCAAGTCTTCCTTTATAAGCACTTCTCCCCTGACTGGCTTCCTTCCACATCCACCTGGAGGACGTGGTTGTGTGTATTGACAGGTTCTTAGTGGATGTGCTCAAGCATGCATGTGACATATGCAGTTGCTGGTTTTTACTGTGTGTATCCAAGTTTTGAGTGGGCATGCATCGGTGGTGTGTGTCATAACTGGTCTTTATTGTACATGTCTCTTCCCATAGCCTTCTAACGACTACCTGATCTTTAGAAAGGACACTTTTTATTTATGGGCACGGCTAGCTAGTCCTTGCTGGTTAGTGGACCTTTGGGGGACAACTCCCTTTTCTCCAAGCTTCCTACCTTTTGGTGCCACATCCACTGTGTGAAAGAGCATTTCAAGACTTAATTCTGAAATACAATGCTGTCGATGATAAGATAACATCCATAACAGACTATGAAGTTTGACAAAGGAGAGAAAATAAGATGGGTGATGGATGTTAACTTGGGTGAAGAGGAAGATAGTAGCCTCCAAGAGGGAGAAGAGAAATCAGGGAACAAGGAAAGACATTATTGGGGGGAAGAGGAGGTTAGCAGTTTAAACTCTTGAAAAAAAAAGTTGATGATCTGAAATGTAAGCCCCCACTTAATTTACAATAAAAATGTTTTTAAAGTAAATACATAGATGAAGGGACATTTGAGAGCCCCAAAAATGATTTCCGTAGGCCTACAAGTATGACCAATCGATGTAACTATTGTTCAGATTAGTGAACCAACCACTAATGCCAAAGATGAAGAAATTGAATATTTTTTACAACTACTACAGTCTGAAATTGATCAAGCATGCAATTAAAATGCATGCAAAGTTACTGGTGAATGGCATGTGAACTTGATAATAACAACATAAAAATATGTACTTGAAAAGAATGGCCATGGTGAGACCATATTATATTATTATAAATGACTCTGGAGAGTGGATGAGAGAATTTTGCAAGACTGACAATTTATTCATTGCAAATACCTTTTTTTTAACAGCAGAAACTCCAACTATACATGTGGACCTAGCCAGATGGAACTCAAGCAAAGAATCAAATCAACTGCTCTGAGACAAGAGACCATGGAAGAACATCAATAATTTTAGTCAGAACAAGACCTGGAAATGACTGCAGACTAAACCATCACATAGTCATATGAAAGTTCAAGTTTAAGTTAAAAAAATAAAATAGTGTAACTATTCCACACCTTGTGAATGCATTCATCAATTGAGGGAGGTGTTGGGCTGTTTCGAATTTGGGCTACTATGAATCATGCTGCTATGTACATCCATGTATAAGTTTCCGTTTTCTTTTATGTTGGCTATTGCCTAGAAGTAGAATTTATAGGTCATATGGAGACACTATGTTTCACCTTTAAAGTAACTGCTACACAGTTTCCCAAAGTAACTGCACATTCTCACTAACAATGTATAAGGGTTAATCACATCCTTACACATGCTTGCTATTATTGTTACTATTTTTATTATAACAAGCTTAATGATTGTGAAGTAGTATCTCATCGTGGTTTTCATTTGCATTATCTTAATTGTTATATTTATTTTATTTCCCATTTTTTAAATATGAGTTATATGTCAATATTTGAATTGAAAGAATTCTATATATGCTATATAAAATCATTTTCAAGTATATGATTTTGCAGATACTTTATCTTATCATCTGATTTGCCTCTTCACTTTCTCAATACTGTTCTTTGAAATACAGTATATTTTCTTTTAATTTTTATCCAAAACCATTTTATTTGGAGCTAATATAGATATTATATGGTTCCATACTTCAATCACATCAAGCAGTATTGTACAATTGCCACCACAATCAGTTTCCAAACATTCTCTTCCTTCTTAAATTTCTTGACATCAATTCCCCTTCACCCTCTGTCACTGTACCCCTCAGGAGCCCTTATTCTACTAGCTGTTCCAATAGGTTCATCAACCCTGAATTTCACACAATGAAAAACAGAAAAGCATACAAGGGGTACTGTCTCCCAAACAGACTTTTTTCAAAGCTATGTATTAATTTTTTATTTTTACAAAACCTTATCACCTTCAAAGTACTCTCCATTACACTTGATACATTTGTCGAATCTGCTATTCCCTCCTTGGAAACATTTTTCAAACTCATCTCTGGATGGCTGACAACACTTATCTCATTTTTTGCTTCACCTCTTCTATGTCAGCAAATGGCTGTTCTCTCATGGAAAAAAGTCACATAGAGTGAGGTCAAGTGAGTAAGAGTGGAGGGGGTGGACTAGAGAGGCATGCTACTTTTTGCCAAAAACTGGCACACTGAGATGGCTCGATGAGCAGATCCACTGCCGTGGTGGCAAAACCAGTCCCCTGTCTGCCACAAATCAGGCTTTTTTCCTCTTTCTTTCTTTCTTTCTTTCTTGCTTGCTTTTGTCACACACTGTTACACAATCTTTTCAGAAACTCTGAACAGAAAGCTTGATTAACTGTCTGACCTGGTGGAATGAAGATCAAATGCACTATGAGTTAACACTTCTGCCCATTCTAGAAGTTGATGGAAATCCAGAAAAAGATTTGTCCTTAATCTACATTTCATCTTTTTTTAAAATGAGAAAATCACTCATAAACTTGAGTTTTCCCCATAGCATTATCCTTGTAAGTTGTGTTCAACATCACAATGATTTCTGCAGCATTTTTCCCAAACATAAAACAAAATTTCATAACTGCACACTTCCCTCTTAAATCGGCCATCATGGAAAACATGGTTTGAGGGAACCAGCTTTCACCAAAAAAAATTCACTGTAACCAGAGAGAACCTTCCTGGGTGATGCCACTGGGTACACTAACTCAGAGTGAGCGGCTTGATACTTGTCTTGCGGGAAAAAATGCATACTACAAAACCTCTGCTTCTCCCAGTGCAATTCCGGTTTTTGGGGGGTACCCCTTGTATAACAAAAATTCAGGAGGGTTACTACCAATGACAAAAGACATTAAGATAAACCACAATATAGAAAACAAAACCAAACAAAAAAGCCAGAAAATACTGAAAACCAAATCAGACTATATGTGCATCAGAGGGGAGATTAACTGATAAGATTTTAACCATTCATGTCAGGTTTATCATTTTGATCTTCTATAGTCATTTCTCCAAAACACTCTGGTAACCAGTTTTTGTCTTTTTTTTTTTTTTTTACCATTTCTCTATTATGGATGAAGGGAAATCATCAGAGGCTTGTTTCTTAAGCAGATATCATAAATGCATCTTGGGCTTCCACTTTCATCCTTAGTGTTCTGCAAACCAGAATCTCGCGATTTAGGTTCTAATACCATTCCCTCCTTCGGCTTCAGATTATATGATTTACAAACCACCGGTGAGTGAAGTTGGTGTGCTTGTTCCATGTGAACTTGGTTGACATCTCACTTAAATGCCTGCTAGTTTGGAAACAGGCCTTTAAGGGACCACATGCTATTTTATCTGATAGCCAGGCACCATCTAATTTCTTCACCACATTTTGCTCTAGCACTCATATCTTCTGTGCTCCCTTCCTGAGGGTGAGTATCCAGCAGGGGTAAGAGCTCATTGTTCTTAAATTGGAGCTAGGATTTAGTGTGAGCCCCAAACCCATTCCTGGATCTGTATTTTTAAAATCTGTTCTTGGCTCCCTTTAAACATCTCTTTATTAATTTATGGTAAAGGGTTTTCATAGATCATCTCCCTGGGGCATAAAAATCATCTGCTAATATTGTCATTGATTAGTCCCAGGTACTAATTTCTTTAAAACACTATTGGGAGAGGGATATTGAAAAAGAGAGAGAGAGAAAGATAGATATTGGGTCAATGTAGGCTAATTCCATATCATAGTACCTGAATTATTCACTTGTACAGAATCAGTTCTTTTGTGGCTGGATGCTATTTACATAAACATTGAGAATTGGTTGTAAAGGGAAACTTACAATAATATCCAAGAGAATATCAGTCACAGGTTTTCTGAAATAATATATAACTTAATACAGCATAGAGGGCATTAATGTAGTAAGTCAATGACTGCGCACTGACAGCTCAATACTCTTAGTATAAGTTGGGTTCTGCTTCTTCAAATACAATGCATATTTCGGTCTTAATTTCTCAGATTGCCAAGTGTGTTTGAGACAGTGTGGCAGTCATGTGCTTGTGTTAATTTTATGATTGAAATGTAGGGGTGGAGTCTAGCCTGTTAATCTGGAGATAGGCATTGAGTAGACAATGAGGCCTCTATGTGGGCATGGCTTTCTCCTGAGACTTCTGGGAAATCTCACAATTTTTCCCTCGTGAAGATGAGAAGCTATCTTCCCCAGTTGTTGGGAGTTAGTCTCAGAGACGATCAATGACAGACAGAACAAGATGGCAGCGTCTGAGAAGCTGGAGGAGCCGGCGGAGAGACCACATGGCTTTGCCCTGATGGAGCCAGACCTCTGAAACTGGAGTGGCATGCTGTTGACGGACCCTGAGGCCTGGAAGCGAGGAGCCATGGGGAGACCCCTGCCAGTGCCGGGATTCTGCACCCACTGACCAGTGACTTTGTGAGTCGGAAGGAGACTTTGTGGGCTGATTTTAGGCATATGGGTTAATATCGGACTTATGACTTTGAACTGGGCTGGACTGGGATGCCTTCTCAGTGTCACATTCTTTTTGTATATAAACCTTTTCCTTGTATCAATATGCGTGTCCTTGAATTTGTTCCTCCAGTCTACCCGGACTAACACAATGTTGAACATGATTCTCTCCTCTTTTTTCATGTGTGCATTAATTGCTATAAAATGACCTTTGCTAATTGCTTTTGCTGTGTCTCAGAGATTTTGATATGTTGTGTTCTCATTCTTATTTGTTTTGTTTTGTTTGGCATCACTGCCCTCTGGTGGGAGTGGGAGGCCCAGCCTTGCTCCTGGAGAGATGCTGCTGGATTTGAACCGCCAAGCCCGTGGGCTGCAGTCCCACACTCAACCACTATGGCACCGGGTCTCAGCCCCTCTCATTCTTATTTGTTTCTAGGAACTTCATAATTTCACGTCTTATTAGGGCTATTGCTTAGCCTTTTTGAGAAGTGTGTTGTTAAGTCTCCAAATCTTTGTCTTTGTTTTTTTATTCTTTCTATTGTTGATTTCTAGTTTTATGGCACTATTGCCAGAGAATATGGTTTGAATGATCTCGATGTGTTTGGAAGGGAAAATTATAAGAGATGTGCTATTACTTGGTATGTTGTGAGAAGTGAGGTTTAATGAGGTCGGGGGGAGTGGAGTCTTTAGGTAATAGTAGTTGGGTTAGGTGAGGGGTATATTAGGAAAACTATCAGTCTCACTCATTGACCCTGTATATTATATAGGAAGAATATAGCCCATGTATTATTGTGTTTATAGAAAAAGGTCCGGGCTGAGCCCCAGTGGCATAGTGGTTGTGCGTGGGATTGCGGCCCACTGGGATGGAGGTTCGATTCCAGCTCCACGGAGCAAAGGCTGGGCCTCCTACTCCCACCACCTGAGGGCAGTGATGCCAAAAAAGAAAAAAAGAAAAAGGTCCTTATTTGGTGGCATGCCGTTTCTCTGTTCGTAAGGAGGGAAAGTCCCATGTTATGTTGTGGAGCAGTATTGGGTTTCTGCACCCATCAGTATGATTCATTCTTCATGCCATGATCCCAGGGTAGAAATAGGCTATTGGAATGGAGGTCCCAGGTGGGGGAACTTCCAATCAGGAGGAGGTCCTTCTAAAGACAGTAAGTCCTACTATTAGACAGAGGCCTGGGGGGGGGGGGGGGGGGGGGGG
>PVJH01014535.1:0-33769 GCA_004026705.1 Nesogale talazaci | reverse complement strand
TCATAAGTCTGATATTAACCCATATGCCCTATACCAGTCTATAAAGTCTCCTTCTGACTTATGAAGCACGGGTAATGACACCAAACAATCACAGGCCAGTGAATGCAGTCTTGTGTGTCTGGCAACAGTGGAAGCATCCTGGTACTGGCAGTGGTCTCCCCATGGCTCCTCGTTTCCAGGGCTCAGGGCCCATCAGCAGTATCAATTGGTAGTAGAAGCATCTCAGCGTTGACAGGGGTCTCCCTATGGCCTCCCAGGCATCTCAGCACTGGCAGGAGTCTCCATGTGGCTTCTCCGGCCCCAGAGGTCTGGTTCCATCAGAGTAAGCCCATGTGGCTTCTCCTTCGGCTCCTCCAGTCTCCAGGAATCAAGATATCAGCATGCTATCATCTCATCTTGTCAGTAGTTCATCTCCAAGGACTGAGTCAAGTCTCTCGTCTCCAATTGGAAAATACCTCGAGACTTCTCAGAATTCTCAAAAGAAAGCCATGCCCACACAGAGGTCTCATTGGCTATCTCCAGATTGGCAGGCTAGACTTCGCCCCTACCCTCCCAGTGCTGAAATTGACACAGATCAGTGATTGCCACATCCCACAAATTATGAGACTGTAACTGTATGCCGGTAAAAAATTCCCATCTTTCTCTAAGAAGAAGCAGGTGGCTTCAAACTCAACGAGCAACCACTAACCTACCAGGGAAGGGTTACAGATGGAGATGCCTCAATGGCTATCTCCAGAGTGACAGGCTAGACTCCACCCCTACATTCCCAATCATGAAATTGACATCAAGTACATGACCGCCACATTCCTCAAAAGAAAATGGGGTGGGGTATCTGATATACCCTTGAACCCGTCAGAAAGTTCCAGTTGTGGTCCTGTCTTACTGGGGACTGGGGACTTTCAAGATTGCTGAGATTTTCTATCTGGCAGCCATTATATCTGTAACTTTGCAAGGAGAGGGCAGGGAGAATGGATCAGGTTAAGGAGTAAAACTATGAAGCCATGATAAGCTCCAGCCTCCAAGGCTGCCAGTGGTCTTGGAGGGCATATAGCCAGGGGCGCTGCTTGAAAGGAGATCTGGTTTGGGATATTGCTGGTGAGCTGCAGAACTAAAGGAAAAGGGAGGATGCTGCCACTCGCCATCCCCACTGACCCACTCAGCTAGGAGATAGAGGGTACCACAGCAAGCTCTACTGTGTTTTCCAGAGGTGAAAATCAAAAAGGGAGATCTAAAATATTCCTGAAGTGCTAAGAATCCAGGACCTGCATCTAAATTCCAGAATTGGCCTCTTCACCTATGGACTTCTAAGCCATCTAAGGGGAGTTGTAGGCAGGGACTCTAATCACCATGTTCCTGGGCTAGTACTTTCAATGTAGCTTGAAGTACTACCTTAAATACAATCGGATTTTACTCATATGAAATTTCCTGAAATGGTAGAAAGTTGACTATTTCTTTTTGGTGCAGTGGCTTTATATATTCTATCTTCTTTTCTTTCCATCTTCCTTTGATGTTTCTTGCACCATTTAATATGCTACCCAAAAAGTCATTTAAGAATAAAAGAAAAATTTCCAAATACGTTGAAGACCATAAACTTGTAATTCCAAGAAGTTCAAAGCACTCCCAAGTAAAAAAAAAAAACCAAAGACTCACACTGATATACACTTTAATCAAATCTTCTGGAATCAACGATATATTTCTGAAAGCAGTAACTGAAAAGTTAATTCAAAACTTCGTGACTCACTGTCATAGAGTCAATTCCAAATCATAGGAATTCTAGAGGACAAAGTATATCTGCGACATATTATTTCTTTTTACCTTTTTTAAAGAAGAATTACATTGTCACTAAAGACTCCAAAACCATTTCAATTGTACTTTTCCGTTTTCCCCCCATAAACCGCTTGAAACAATATTTAGATTTGAGGGATAATGAATCTGAGGGATTTTATGTTTTCTTTTGGTGTTTAAAGAAACATACTACACATACACAGGCCATTTCAAGAAATAAAAACAACAACAATATCTTATTAAACCCTGCATAGAGATAGTTCTCGGGTTTCCCAACTCCCTTATAACTTCCCTCGCTCTGTTCATACTCTCACCCAGGCCGCCACATAATCATCAAAGTCTTGTCTCTTGGTATATAAACCAAAATTATTCTTCTTTGCTTTTCATCACAACGCTTGAGATATTAACTATTTATCTTTGGAAGATTGACTGAGTTTGCTAAGCATAACGTTCTTTAGTTTTGTCCATATCTTGCATTTAAGAAGTGGTCATTAGTTTTAATACAAGAGCTTGTATATCCATTCCTCTGTAGTTGGAATTTTTAATTGTTTCCATGCTTTTGCTATTATGAAAATTGCTGTAATAAACATAGGTGTGCATATGCCTCTTCATGTTGTATTCTTGATTTCTCTAGGGTATATACCCAGTAAAATGATTGCTGGATCATAAGATAGTTGCATTTGCATTTGTTTAAGGAAGTACCATTTTGATTTCCACAGTGGTTGTAAAATCCTGTAGTCCAACTAAAAAGGTACAAGTGTTCCTTTCTCTTCACATCCTCTCTAGCATTTGCTATTTTCTGTTTTATAGAATTTTACCAAAAGTTTTTATGTGAGATGATATCGCATAGTTGTTTTAATTTTTACTTTTTTATCACTGTACTTAAGTTTGTTTTGTTTTTTTACCCATAGCTCTCCAGGAGCAAGGCTGGACTTCCTACTCCCACCAGGGTAGTGATGTCACCAAAAAAAATTACAAATCTTTCTGGTCAGGTTTATTTGATAGTATATTTGTAACATTTAATCACTAATGAAAAATGATTCTCCTGTGCAAACCAAGAGACTGTTAGTCATGGTGACAACTTTAGTTGATGGCAAACAAATAAATTTCATTCTGGTTCAAATTTATGCAAAAGCATTTACTTATGCATGAATAAAGGAAAGACACTCTCTTGGAGCAAAAGGTCCACTATATGTTTAAGGGGTGATGATGGCAACAGGTGTGCAAATGTGGTATGCATACAATTGATGCAATAATTTTGCTCATGATGGAAGTTGTATGAGCCCCCAATAAAATGATTTATAAAGATTTTAAATTAATAGTCATAGTATACTAAACTATGATTTAGAGAAGTTATATGATAATAGCTCACTTTCAACTGCTAAAATGAGGGCTGAGCCCTGGTGGCATAGTGGTTGAGTGAGGGACTGCTTGGCGATTCAAATCCAGCAGCATCAAGGCTGGGCCTACCAATCCCACAAAAGGGCAGTGAAGCCCAAAAAACAAAACAAAAAAAATTGCTAAAGTGAATCTTATTTACTACTGTGGTTTCAGTAATGATTGATTAAATTAATAACAAATATGGGCATATTTTTAAAAAATTTAAATAGATAATGGACCTTTTTAATTTGTACCTTTCTTACTACCAACGATCACAAACATTTCTTCATATGCTTGTTAGCCACCTAGGTGTTAACTTTGTTAAATTGTTTACTCGTGTCTTGTGCCCAGTTTTTGATTAGATTATTGGTATTTTCTTGTTAAGATGCTGTCATTTCCTATACATTTTGGAGATTAGCCCTTTATATGATGCATTACAACTAGATTCTTGTGCATTAGTCTTGTGATTTTAGTATGTCTCGGTTCTTTCTTTAGTTTTTTGCTTTTCTATCTTTATTATTAACATTATATTTTAAAAATCATTTTATTGGGGGCTCTAACAGCTCTTATCACAATCTATACATACATCCACTGTTTCAAGCACATTTGTACATATGTTGCCATCATTTTCAAAACATTTTCTTTCTACTTAAGCCCTTGGTATCAGCTCATTTCCTCCTCCCCCACCCTCCTTCCCTCATGAACCCTTGAGAATTTATAAATTATGATTTTTTTCAAGTCTTGCATCTATCGCTGTCTCCCTTCACCCACTTTTCTGTTGTCTGTCCTCCTGGTAGGGGGTTATATATTGATCATTGTGGTCAGTTCCACATTTCTTCCCTCCTGGTATCACTACTTTCCTTATTGGTCCTGAGGTGTTTATCTGTCCTCGATTCCCTGTGTTGTGAGTTCTCATCTGTATCAGTGTACATGCTCTGGTCTAGCCAAATTTGTAAAGTAGAATTGGGGTTATGATAGTGGGGAGTGATAGCACTAAAGAACTAGGGGAAAGTTGTATGTTTCATTGGTGCTGTACTGCACCCTGACTAGCCCACCTCTTCTTGTGACTTTTCTGTGAGGGGATGTCTAATTGTCTTTAGCTCTCCACTCTTCTCTTCACATCAATATGATTTTTTGTTTTAGTTTAGACCATCTAAACTAGATGGTCTCTCGTTTATCTTGAAGCCTTACAGACCCCAGATGCTATATCCTTTGAGATCGAGCACCATGAGCTTTCTTCACCACATTTCCTTATGCACCCTTTTTGTCTTCTGCAATCATGTCAGGCACAATGAGCATCAAAGATTGCCAAGTTATTAGAACAAAGTGTTCTTGCATTGAGGGAGTACTTGAACTGAGGCCCAATGTCTGTCTACTCAGTACTCCTGCTTAAATACTTAACCTATAGATATAGCTACATAGATATATTCCCCTCTTATTATATAAATATATTTACATATGTGCATAACTATATTTAGACCTGGATAAATGTCCTTTGCCTCCAAAGTCTTTCATCTATTTCCTTTCACTTTGCTCTTCTCCCACGTCTCAATTCTTTATTTTATATTCTATAGTGTGCATGCTTTTTTCCATCATGTTTGGTAGTGTGTTTATGCTTTGTATTAGGCTCCTTGTGTTTGTCCTTACTTTTTCATTGATGGTCTTAATAATTGTATGATTTATATTTAGGTCTTTGATCCATTTTGAGTTTGATTTTTGTGCATGGTGTGAGGTATAGATTCATTCTTTTTGCAGATGAAGATTCATTTTTTTTCTGGCACTGTTTGTTGGAAAGGCTATTTCTTGCCCATTTAATGCATTTTAGTTTTTATTAAAAAAAATAAGGAGGACAGTGATGAAAATAGTGATGCCAGGAGAGTAAGATGAAGGTGGGGGAGAAAGGGGGAACCAATCACAATGATCTACATATAATCCCCCTCCCTGGGGGACAGACAGCAGAAAAGTGGGTGAATGGAGACACTGGTTAGTGTAAGACTTGAAAAAATAATAATTTATAAATTTTTAAGAGTTCACGAGGGAGGGAGGGTGAGGGGGTGGAGGGAAAAAAAGGAGAAACTGATAACCAAGGACTTAAGTACAAAGAAAAGATTTTGAAAATTATGATGTAACAAGTGACAAATATGCTTGATACATGGATGAATGCATGGATTGTGATAATTTTATGAGCGAATAAAATGATTTTTAAAATTAGGTGTATATAGGCACTTTGTTGTATTTCTTAGTTCTCAGTTTCAATCCATTGATCTTCATATCTATTTTGGAAATATTTCCAGGGTGTTTTGATTATCATACCCATATGATAAGGTCTGGAAGTGAAGGGCCTTCTACTTTGTTAATTTTTTAATATTGGCTTATTTATCCTCGATTTCTTTGTTTTTCACATAAAATTCATAAATTAGCCTTCAATTTTTCTGAAAAAAATTGTGTTGGGATTTGGATCAGAATTGCATTGAATTTGTAATTTTGGAAAGATTGACATTTTCACACTATTTAGTCTGCCTAACCAGGAACATGGTAACTTTTTGCACTTATGTATGTTCCTTTGGGCTTAAAGGAATATTTTGTAGTTATCTTTCTATAAGTATTTTGTTTCTCTGGTAGTATTTATTCTTGAATATTTAACTTTTGTATAGTTATTGCAAGTGGCATTGTTGTCTCAATATCTTTTTCGGTATGATCATCCTTAATATACACGAACAAATTTCTGTAGGCTGATCTCATAGCCTACTATGCTGCCAAGTTTTTCATTTAGTTCTATAAAATACCATTTTCGGGCTGAGCCCCGGTGGCGTTAAGTGGTTGAGAGGGGGACTGCAGCCCCCGGACTTGGCGGTTCAAATCCAGCGGCGGCTCTCAGGAGCAGCACTGGGCAGCGCCCACCACCACCAGAGGCAGTGATGCCCCCCCCCAAAAAATACCATTTTCAGTAACATACATTGGACTTCTCCAGATGGAATATACAGAAAGTAAGTTGACCACGTCTGTAGGTATAGAATCAGCAGCTAAAAGCAGACAAGGCGCTAACTATGGAAAAGACCATTCATTTCTCACATGTAAGTTCAGGCTCAAGGTTTATAAGATTAAAACAAGCCCATAAGAACCAAAAGTGTCGCCTTGAAAATATTTCATCTGAATTTTGAGACTATCCCAAGAGCAGATTTACCGCATTGAACACTAATTATGAGCTGTGGGATGACATCAAGAACATCATTTGTGGAGAAAGGAAAAGGTCTGAAAGAAAAGATCAAAGTGGATGTCAGAAGAAATAATGAAGTCAAAGAGCATAACAGGAAATTTCAAAGGGCAACTCAAGAAAACAAAGCGAAACATTATAATGAAATGAGGAAAGACTTAGAAAATCAAAATGAAACAACATTCTCAGCATATCTGAAACTAAAGGAACACAAGAAAAAATGCAAGCCTCTAGTTATAATATTGAAAGATTATATTGGCAAAACATTGAGTGATGTAGCATCAGGACAAGATGGGAAGGGGGCTGAACCCCGGTGGCATAGTGGTTGTGTGCAGGACTGCGGCCCACAGGGTTGACAGTTCAAATCCAGCAGCAGCTCTCCATGAGCAAGGTTAGGCTTCCTACTCCCACCAGGGCAGTGATGCCCCTCCCCCCCCCAAAAAAAAGATGGAAAGGACACGCAGAGTCACTGTACCAAAAAGAACTGGTAGACATTCTACCATTTCAGAAGGAAGCACATGAGCAAAAATCAATGGTACTGAAGAGAATTTCAAGCTGCTCTGAAAACATTAGCCAAAAACAAGGCTCCAGGAATCCATCAAATGTTGACCTGTTTCAACAAGATAATGAACCACTAGAAGTACTTGCTTGTCTATGACAGTACATTTGAAGGAGAGTTACCTGACTGATTGACTGGAAGAGATTCATATTTGCACCCATTCCAAAAGATGGGCAAAAAGAATGTTCAAATTATAGAAAAATATTATTGATACCACATGCAGGTAAAATTTTGCAGAGAATCAGAAATAGTTGCAGCAGTACATTGACAGGGAGCATCCAGAAGTTTTGACTGGATTCAGAAGAGAAAACGTAACTAGGGATGTCATTGCTGATGTCACATAGGTCTTGGATGAAAGCAGAGAATACCAGAAAAGTGTTTGTTTTCTTGATTACGCCAATATATTTGACTGTGTGGTTCAGAAAAAAAAAAACTATGGCTCGCTTTCAGAAGAATGAAGAACTTGTTTATGAATCAAAAGGCAGTTGTTTGAAGAGAACAAGGGGACGCCGTATGGTTTCAAATCCGGAAAGGAGTGCATCAGGGTTGCATCTTCTCACCGTACTTAGTGAATGTGTGTGCTGAGCAAATCAGCAGAGCACGTGGGTTATGCGCAGAAGAGTGGGGCATCAGGAGTGAATGCAGCTGACTCACAACTTGCGACGTGCAGTTGACGCGAGCTTGCTTGCTGCAAGTGAGGAGCACTTGAAACACTTGCTGCGGCAGATCAGGAATCGCAGCCTCACGCAGATTACCAGTCATTGTAGACAAAAGGGAACCACAGTTCTCCTAGCTTGATCCATAGGTAACATCATGATAAATGGAGAGAAGATTGAAGTTGTCAAGGATGTTAGTGGCCGAATCCACCATCAATGCTCATGGAAGCCAAGAGATGAAAAGATGCACTGCACTGGGTAAACGTGCTGCATGAGAGCGCTTTAGAGTATCGAAAAACAAGCATGTGACTTTGAGGACTAAGGTGTGCTTGACCCAAGCCATGGTATTTTCAAGTGCCTCAAAGGCATGTGAAAGTTGGACATTGAATAAAGAAGACTGAAAAAGAATCAATGAGTATGAAGAGTACTGAAAATATCATGCATCAGGGACCTACAGAGCCTCCTGTAGGCTTTTTAGAGCCCCTAAAGGAGGCCTTAAAGAATCATATGGCTATAGATATAGAAAACTATGAAGGGCAAGTCTTAATCAGGGACAATTTTCTTACACAGGCTGCACCTGGAGTGGCCCACCTAGGCCAGGTGAATTCAATTAAGCCAAAAGGCTCGCCCAACATTGTCAACCTCGCCTCCCCAAGGAGGAACTGAAAAGGCCAAAGGTTTTGCTCTGGTGTGCTCTTTCTCAGCAGCTGCTGTACAGTGTAGCACAGCCAGACTGTGGTCCTGACCGCGTGACTGATCTGAACAGCTTCCAGGCAGACAGGTGGGGGTGTAAACCTGACACTTCTAACTTTCATAAAACTCGCTTGGATCACAAAGCAGACTTCGGCGTGAATTTTTTCTCGCGTGGAGCCAAGGACCGAGGCATATATCTCCTCGAGAGAATTCACATAAACAGACCTGTTTACTGTCGTATAGACCTTTCCTGAAAAAAAGTACTGCCAGAGTGCTCCTTAGAGGAAAGGATGGACGTACTTTGGACATGTTGTCAGGAGAGGCCAGTCCCTGCAGAAGGTAAATAGAGGGGCAGCAAAATAGTGGAAGGGCCACCCCAAGATGAATTGACACAGTGCCTATATAGGAACAATTGTAAGCAGAGCTCAGGACCGAGCAGTGCTTCACTCTTTTGTTCATAGGGTCACAATGGGTTGGAATTGCTTTGATGTCACCTAATAACAACATAAATGTGGCTGCTCTCACATCGTCCTATTCATTTAGATGTGCCATCATTTTTTGGTATGTAATTTTTGGTTTAAACTGGGACATCAGAATTTTGGGGGCGGGCATCACTGTCCTCTGGTGGTCAGGGGAGCTACATAGGCTTGCTGTAGCTGGATTTGAATCGCCAAGCCAGTGGGCCAGAGTCTCCCACTCAACCACTACACCCCCGGGGCTCAGCCCGGGACATTATAATTTTACAAAGTGTTTTAGCTATCTCAATTTTCTCAAGCATTCAGTAATGTTTACAATGCTATTTTCTGCAAGAAACTCCTAGGTGGGCAGTGCATTCAAATGTTGCTTACCTCTCACTCTCACTCTCATTGATAATTGGTTTCAAAAATCCAAACTAAAGTTTGAATCTTTCAGCATCTCCAAAACGGAGCTGGAAACACTAATCAATCTTTCCTCAAGGGCAGAGCATTTACTCCTCCCACCCACCCCTTTGGTTATTCCTCTCCCCTTCTCTGTTTGCATTGTTTCTGTGACCATTCTCAGTCATTTAGCAGTTCTGGTAAATATTTATGTACTGCATATTGAATTAACCACTTCCAGTTTGAGTATTATTTTTCATTGTTTGCCACCACACACACCCCCTTTTGTGAGGGCCTACTTATCTTAGAGCCAGATATCAGAACTCTCCCGGTGGTCAGTTGAGCTGTAGATTAATTGTGAATGTGGCAAGTGTCTTCTTGTTGCACTGTCAGGATGCGAGCGAGTCCGGAGCACAAACTCACCAGTGTCATCTGTCTGTGTGCCAGTGCACCCACCCGCGAGTCTGCAGTGCAGGAAACAGAGGGGAAAGGCGGGGCGAAGCACTTTTCCTTTTCATATTAGCCTCATTGTTGACTTCAATGCATCCGTGCCCCGATCCCACAGAACCGAGCAGTCCCTCTCCTTTTGTTTCTTGGTGTAAATGTGGGGAAACTCAAGAACTTACATTTACTTGCACCATTATCTTGCCAGAGTCCTTCTTCTTTAATATTCCTTAAGAGTTTATTTAGGGACTGAACCCCGGTGGTATAGTGGTTGTGCGTGGGGCTGCGGCCCACTGGGTTGGAGGTTCAAATCCAGCAGCAAGCCTGGCCCTCCTACTCCCACCACCAGAGGGCAGTGATGCCCCCCCCCAAAAAAGAGTTTATTTATTATTATTCGCTTAGTGGCTATGCTTGAGGTTAGAATATACATCCTAACTTATCAAAAAGTATTTAATATTTATACTGATTGTTCTGGTGAGATGAGGTTCAGTGGGTCCTGACTCAAAGAAACTCTAATGATGAGGTACAGTCCATATAGAAACTTTACTGCCATATAGACCCATGCAATCTACCCCCCTTTTTATGTCATTATTGTAACAGAGTGGACCGTGGTAGTGTAATGGTTAAGCACGTAGCTGCTAACCAAAAGGTCAGTGGTTCAAATCCACTAATGACTCAGCAGGAGAAAAGAAATGACCATCTGCTCTTGGCAGAAGCCCGGGGTCACTGTAAATCAGAATGCTTTCATTAACACATATTATATTTTAGCACATATTATATCTGTATGTTACCAACCCAGGAATATGTTGTTGAATTATTCTTTGCACCATCTTTTTTTAAATGCTGAAAAGATAGTGTACATAGTCATAGAATTTGTGATAATAATTGTCTTATATACTATATCTGGCACCCTTCATTTGTTTCTGTGGAGTCAGGATGTCATCTGGTATCATTTCATTACTATAAAACAGCTTTGTTTCCTTCCCCAACAAAAGAATAATATAAGTACCATTTTACGCAGACGCTGTAAAATAATATAAAAGAAAAAGAGGGAAAGAAACATGAAATAACACTCTAGGTTTTAAATATATATACCATACACTAAGATTGCCTTTACTGTTGCTCTTTGAATTGTGGGGTAAATTTGATGTTTGCTGCTGTTTGCTTTTCCCTGAGGGACTTCCTTTGTATTTGCTGTAGTGCAGGTATTCAAGCCTTGAATTTTCTTTTATCTTTTATTCTTGTGTATAAGCTGCGTGTTTTCAACATATTTTTAATGCAGCCTTTGTGGTACAATTAGGTGACTCGGTTGATATTCCAATCGGCTTATATTCGAGTATATAGGTACTTATTTAAGAGTGACTTTATTTCACCTTGATTTTTGAACGATATTTTTACTGGCTGTAATTTGTCTGATTGCGTACTAAGGGCTTTATTTGTTTTTACGCACAGCAATGTGAATGTGTAGCTCCTCTCCCACTAATCTTCATTGCTTCTGGTGAGACATTAGCTGTTAATCACATTTGGGATTTCAGTGTAGGAAATTTGTTCTTTTTTTTCCCCCGTGTGTCTTTTTCCTGATGCTTTCAAGATATTTTCTTTGACTTTCAACATTTTGACTATGGTTTGAATGTAAACACTTTTCTATTTACTTTAGTTGGAATTTTTTTTTACTTCTTGATTTTCTAGACACTTCTTTTATTCTTTTTTATTAACTGCTTTCATTGGGACTCTTACATGTCTTGTCACAATCCACCCAATCATCCATTGTGTTGAGGACATTTGTACACATACTGCCATCATCACTTTTAAAGCTTTTTCTTTCTACTTGTGACCTAGATATCCGCTCCTTTTCCCCTCCCTCCGGCGCCCTCCTTCATGAACGCTTGGTAAAGTTGTAAATTATTATTTTCATATCTTACATTGTCCTCTGTCGCCCGTCACCCACTTTTGTTGTTCTTCCCTCAGGGAGGAGGTTTATGTTGATCCTTGATTCTCCCTTTCTTCCCCCACCTTCCCCTTATCTTTCTGGTATCTCTATTCTCATTGTTGACCCTGAGGGGTTTATGTCTCCTGAATTCCCTGTGTTATATGCTCTTATCTGAAGCAGTGTGCATGTTCTGGTCTAATCCAATTTGTAATCAGAATTGGGGGGAAGGAAGCATTAAGGAACTAGAGGAAATTTGTGTTTCATAGGTCCAATAGCGCACCTTGACTGGCTCATCTCTTCTTTGAGACCCTTCTGTGAGGGGATAGCCAATTGTCTATAGATGAGCTTTGGGTCTCCAGTCCACACACACATCCCGCCCCCCGCCCACCTCCCACCAATTCACGTTGGGTATGATTTTGTTCTGTATCTTAGTTACCTGATACCTGATCCCATGGACACCTCGTGATCACACAGGCTGATGCGCTTCTTTCATGTGGGCTTTCTTGCTTCTCAGCTAGATGGCTGCTTGTTATCCTCAACCCTTTAAGACCCCAGATGCTATATCTTTTGATAGTCAAGCACCTCAGCTTTCTTCACCACATTTGCTTATGCACCTATTTTGTCTTCAGTGATCATGTCAGGAAGGTGAATGTCACAGAATGCCAGGTTATTAGAACAAAGTGCTCTTGCATGGAGGGAGGACTTCAGTAAAGGCCCAATGTCCATCTGCAAACTTAACTAATATATATATGTACACAAATACATACATACATCTCTTCCCCTCTTGTTATATAAAAACATATTTACATGTGTACATGTATTTAGACCTCTAGAAATGTCCTTGACATCCTGGTTCTTTCTTCTATTTCCTTTTACTTTCCTCTTGTCCCACCATCAAGTTC
This sequence comes from Nesogale talazaci, assembly GCA_004026705.1. Taxonomy (NCBI): domain Eukaryota; kingdom Metazoa; phylum Chordata; class Mammalia; order Afrosoricida; family Tenrecidae; genus Nesogale; species Nesogale talazaci. The sequence goes on along the minus strand of PVJH01014535.1, from coordinate 21,349 downwards.
AGCCTTTATTCGGGTTTAGTAATTCCTGACAGCTACACTGCCTGTGATTAAGCCAGAGTAGGCATCCTACAGCCTTCTCTCCATTGATTTTAGTTCACCTGTTATTCCCTTGTCCCTGCATTGGTTCTCCCACTCACTTCTTTCTCCCATCTCCCTTCTTCCATATCCTCCCAGAACCATCAGTCCCTTTGTTTTTGTCTCCAAATTGTTTATCCCATGTATCATAACTAGATAGACATTAATAAGTGCAAAAAACAGGCAAAGTCAAACAAAACAACAAAACAGTAACAACAAAAACAAAAGAAAAACAAAATAACAATAGCATAAAGAAAGCCAATGACAAAAATGGAAAAGCCTACAAGTAGTTCAAGGTCTGTTTGTTGGCCTTTACATGCGTTTTCCAGTTGAGTCTGATGGGGTGCCACACTCTGTCTCCAAAGTCTATTTTTGGTACTCCCTGGAGATTTCATCACTTTGCTCCCCTTGCCGCTTTGTTGCATGCTCTTAATGTTTCCTTCCTGTGTGATGGGTCAGATTGTGCACAGTTCCTGCACTGTGTCTGCAGTGTAGTGCTATGGTTCAGTGAAGAACATTGTCTCATGGTGGGACTGGCCCTATGCTCCTATCTGTGCATTGTCTGCTCTGAACAGGAATATCATCCTCGGGACATGGTGGGCCAGGATATGTTCCCCTACCTCTCCATCCCTTTGTCTCTCCTGTGTGCTCTAATCAGACATGTCACCTCTCCCCAAGCTGTAGTTTCAGTGCTGTCTTCTGAAGTGCATTCTTCTTGGGGCGGTGCGGGGGCGTGGCCGTTGCACACAGTTGGGATTGGAGCAGGCCCCACAGATCTCTCTGTTAATTCCCTGATAAGTATGGGTATATAGTAATCATATCTTGGTTCATTGGATTGAAGTCTGGTCTCTTCCTCTCCTGTGGAGATATAAATATCCTCCCATTGGGTGGCTTAGTGCACTGCTACCTCCCTACCCATATCTTCTTCATCATCTTTTTTCACCTCTTTCTTTCACCATCCTATTTATTTGGCTGCCATATGTACACCTCGATTGGGTTTGGTCTCTGCCATGGTACCTGGACCTCACCCCAGGAATGTATATCTATATAGTAGCTTTCCCCCTATGCCCCATTTTTAAGCCTACCTCAATGGACTCATGATATATTTGTCCTTTTGCACTTGGTTTACTTTGCTTAGCATGATTTCCTCCTGTATTTCTCATGCGGCAATGTTCTTCATGTGTTCATCACTGCTTTTTAGGGATGTGTAGTACTCTCTGTATGTATATACCACAGTAGTTTAATCCATTTGTCTGTTGATGGAAATTTGGGCTGTTTCCAACTCCTTGTAATTGTGAACTATGCCATGATGAACATTGGAGCACAAATGTCTAGTCGTGGGTTGTTTCTTGCCTCTTCTGGGTATATGCCCAGTAGGGGGATAGATGGGTCATATGGTAGCTCAATTTCCAGCTATTTTAGGTATTGTCAAATTGGTTTCCATAGTCGCTGTACATACCTTCAGGTTCAAAAGCAGTGGATTAGAGTCCTTATCTCACCACGGCCCCTCGAACACTTGTTGCTTTCTTACTTTTGAATTGGACTATCTTTGAGGGTGTTCGGTGGTATCTCATTGTTGTTTCAATTTGCATTTCTCTGATGGCTAATGATCAGGGACATTTTTTTCATATGTTTATTGACTATTAGGATTTCTGCCTCTGTGAAACTTCTGTTCAGATCTTTTGCCCACCTCATCAGTGGCCAATTGTTTTGTTCTTTTTGGAAGCTAGCAGAGTATTGTAGATTTTAGTAATAAGGTCTTTGTCAGATGTGTCATTGCTAAAGATGTTTTCCCAGTCTGTGGGCTCTGTTATTACTCTTGGTGAAACCTTGCAACATACACAGGTGTTTTATCTTCAGTATATCCCACTTGTCAAATTGTGCCTCCTCTGTTTGTGTCCTTCCCTATTTCTGATAGACTATGTATTCCCTGCGCCAAATTTCTCAGGTTTGTTCCAATTCTTTCATTGATGGCTCTAATCGTTTTTGGGGGTTTTACTTGAGATCTACTATTCACCTTGAGTTTATTCTTGTGTACAGAGTGAGATAAGAGTCTTGCTTCATTTTTCTACAGGTAGATATCCATTTTTTTCCCCACTACCACTTATTGAAGAGGGCATCTGCTTACATTTGATATTTTGAGTGCCCTTATCACTGGGGTTTAAATTCTTTTCTATTGATCTGAGTACATGTCTTTATACCAATGCCACACTGTTTGGACCACTGTGGCTGTATAATAGATGCTAAAGTCAATGTAGAGCATGCCCTCCCACTTTGTCCTTCTTGTGGCGTTTTCTAGTGGTTCTGGGCTTCTTCTCTCGCTATATGAATTTGATAATCAGTTTTTCCAATTATTTGAAAAAGGATGGTGATATACATATTGGGATAGCATTGAACTTCTTTAATGCCTTGGGCAGAACTGACATCTTTACTACCTTGAGTCTTCCAATTCAAGAGCATGGGATAGTCTTCCATTTGCTGAGTTCATTCTTGGTTTCTTGTAATAGGATTCTGTAGTTTCCCTCATACAATCATTTGTTTTTTTTCGGTCAGGCATATCTCTTGACTGGCTATTGTAAAGGGTACTATTTTTTTTTTATCACCTCTTCTGTGATCCTCTCTGATGTGTATAGCAATCTGATAAATTTCTGTTTGTTGATTCTGTATCCTGGTACTCTACCATATTCTTCTATTGCTTCCAACACTCCATTTGTGTAGTTTTGGGAATTTCCAAAATATAAAATCATATCTCTGCAGCCAATGAAGCCGACCGTCCTCTTCCTTGTGGGGGCCAGTGTGCACTGGCTGCAAACAGCAAGCCTCCTGGGTAGTGTACGCAGTCTCTTGTCCTGTAGAGGCTGCCCTAAGGGACCTTGGAGACAAACAACACTTGGCTGTTCTTTGATGCCTCGGGCCTGGCTAATTTCTGCTTTCCCTAAATGAGGCTCCAAACTGGGATGTGAGGTACTTTGGGGAAACCTCAAGGCATGGTGACTAGGGTCCATCCACATAGGCCAGGTTATCATGTCCATCTACACCAAGCTTCAAAACAAGGAGCATGTGATTAAGGCTTTACGCAGGCTCAAGTTCCCTGGGCGCCAGAAGATCCACATATCCAAGAAGTGAGGGTTCATCAAATTTAATGCAGATGAGTTTGATGACAATGGTGGCTGACAAGTCCCTCATCCTGGCCGGCTGTGGAGTCAAGTGCATCCCTCATCGTGGCACCTTGGACCAGTGGCAGGTCCTGCATTCATGAAGGCTGTGCTCCCTCACTTGTATCCACCAAATAGACTTCCTGATTTAACAAAAAAAAAAATCATATCATCTGTGAATAATGATAATTTTGTCTCATCCTTCCCCAGATGAATGCCTTTGATGTCTTTTTTTTTTTTTTTTTGGCTTATATTGTTTTTGGGTTTTTTTTGCCTTATATTGTTAGTCAGGACCTCCAGTATGATGTTAAATAGGAGTGGGGACAAGGGACATACTTGTCTGTTTCCTTTTTCAGTGGAATTTTTTTAATCTTTTCTTCATTGATTACTACACTAGCTGTTGGTTTTTCGTATATAACTTGTATGATATTGAGAAATTTCCCTTCCATTCCTATTTTTGTTTGTTTGATTTTTTTTTTAGGCATCACTGCCCTCAGGTGGTGGGAGTAGGAGGCCGAGCCTTTGCTCCATGGAGCTGAAATCGAACCTCCATCTCAGTGGGCCGCAGTTCCATGCACAACCACTACGCCGCCGGGGCTCAGCCCTCCATTCCTATTTTTTCGTGTGCTTTAAACTGGAAGGGTGTTGGGTGTTGTTGAATGTTTTTTCTGCATCTATGGGTATTATTATGTGGTTCTAATAGTTTTTCATGTCAATGTGACAAATAATACTACTAGTCTTTCCTATGTTGAACCATCCCTGTATCCCAGGTATGAACCCCACTTGGTCATGGTGAATTATTTGTTTTATATGCTTTCATATTCTATTAGGCATTATTTTGTTAAGGATTTTTGCATCAATGCTCCTTAGGGAAATTGGCTTGTAGTTCTCAATTCTTGTAGGATCCTTGTCTGCTTTAGGCATCAAAGTAATACCAGCTCCATATAAAGAGTTGGGGAGTTTTCCATCTCTTTCTATGTTCTGGAAGAGTCTCTTTAGGATTAGTGTCAGTTCTTTCCTAAAGGCTTGGTAGAATTCTCCTGTGAAGCTATCTGGCCCAGGCGATTTTTTTTGTTCATAATCCCTTGGTGACCTTATCTATTTCTTCTATTGTTATGGGTCTGTTGAGATTCTTGACGTCTCTCTGGGATAGTCTAGGGTAGGATTGTTTTTCCAAGAATTTGTCTGTCTTCCAAATTGTTGAGTTCATTAGAGTACAGGCCTTCATAGTACTGTGTAATTATCCTTTTGATTTCATTAGCGTCCATTGTAATGTTCCCTGCTTCATCCCTCATCCTTGGTATTAAAGTTTGCTTTAATTGCTTTCTTTCTTTCTTTTTTTTTTTTTTTTAGGCATCACTGCCCTCAGGTGGTGGGAGTAGGAGGCCCAGCCTTTGCTCCTGGGAGATGGAATTGAACCTCCAACCCAGTGGGCCGCAGTCCCGCACAACCACTACGCCACTGGAGCTCAGCCTAATTGCTTTCTTTGACTTGGTTTGTCAGCAGTCTATCAATTCTGCTGATGCTTTCAAAGAACCAACTTTTAGCTGCATCAATTTTTCCCACAGTTTTGTTTTCCCTCTCCTATAGCTCAACCCTTCATTCATTATTTCTTTCCTTTTGTCATTAGTGGGTTGCCCTGTTGACTCTGCTCTAATTGGTGTAAGTTTTATGCCAGTATATCAACCATAAGTATCTCTTCCTTTTTCTTGTGTGCATGTACTGCTATAAACCTTCCTCTGATAAGTGCCTTTGCTGTTACCGAAAGCTTTTGGTACGTCATATTTTCATTCTCATTGGCTTCTAAAACTTCCTGATTTCACCTTCAATCTGGGACAATACCCACTCCTTTTACAATAGAGTTTTATTCATCCTACAATTGTTTGCCCTTGATTTTTCCATTGTTCTTTTGTTGATTTCCAAAGAGAGAAGTCTGCATAATCTCTTTGTGCTTGAATTTACACAGGTTTGTCTGGTGTCCCAGTATGTTGTAGAACCTTTTTTCATCAAATAAAACGTTTAGCCACTTATTTTAGGTTGGTTTTTTTTGCCACTTTCCCTTAATTCTGATTCTTTATGCATATTTTTGTTGTATTTAATGGTGTTCTATAGAGCTTTGGTTGCATAGTGGTTAAAGATGGACTGCTAGAATCCAGCTCGCTCATCAGTTGAAATTCACCAGCTGATCTGCCGCAGAAACATGTGGCTTTCTACTCCTATAAAGAGTTAGTCTCAGAACCCCGCAGGAGCAGGTCTACCTTGTCCTGTATGGTCACGAAGAGTTGGCATAGACTCAATGGCAATTTTGTTTTCTTGTTTTATCATTTTCTGTTGTTCTGTTTTCTTTATTTTTTATGTTTTTTAAATTTTTAAAAATTCATTTTATTGGGGGCTCCTACAACTCTTATCACGATCAATACATACATCAATTGTATGCAGACCACATTTGTACATTTGTTGCCATCATCATTCTCAAAACATCTTCCTTCTACTTAGGTTCTTTGGTATCAGTTCCTCAGATTTCCCCTCCCTCCCCACGGCCCCTCCCTCATGAATCCTTAATAATTTACAAATTATCATTACTTTGCTATATTGTACACTATCCAATGTGTCCCTTCAATCACTTCCCTGTTATCTGTACCCCATGGAGGTTATATGTAGATCCCTGCAATTGCTTTCCTCTTTCTACTCCCCCTTCCCACCATCATCCTGGTATCACCACTCTCACCAATGATCCTGAAGAAATCATCTGTCCTGAATTCCCCATGTTTCTGTACCAGTGTACATCCCTTGATCTAGCCGGATTTGTAAGGATCATGATAGTGTTGGCGGGAAGGGGGCAGGAAACATTTAAGAAATAGAGGAAAGTTGCATATTTTATTGTTGTTACATTGTACCTTGACTGGCTCATATTCTCCCTGCAACCCTTCTGTAAGGGGATGTCGTTTCACCTACTGATGGCTTTGGGTCCCCTATCTGTGTGTGTGTGTGTGTGTGTGTGTGAATTCCTCATTTATAATGATATAATTTTTGGTTCTTCGATGGCTGATACCTGATCCCTTCGACACCTCGTGGTCATATAGGCTGGTGTGCTTCTTCCATGTGGGCTTTGTTGCTTCTGAGCTAGCTGGCCACTTGTTTACTTTCAAGTCTTCAAGACCTCAGATGCTATATCTTTTGATAGCTGGTCACCATCAGCTTACTTCACATTTGCTTATGCACACATTTATTGTCAGCAACCTTATCAGGAAGGTGAGCATGCAATGATAATTTTAGTTCTTTGATGTCTGATAACTGATCCCGTTGACACCTCGTGGTTATACAGGCTGGTGTGCTTCTGTATCCTGGTCACCATTGTTTCTCCCTCTGTGCTCTGCAGATTGTATTATCTCTATTATCTATCTTCAGGTTAACAGATAAAATCTACTACCTCACTTTTCAGTGAAAATTTAATTTCAGTTATTATATTATTCAACTCGTTTCCATTTGACTCTTTAAGCATGAGTTTTAAGAAAATTTTAAAATATATATTTATAAGGGATATTTTGAAATCTTTGCTACATCTGATCTTTCAACATTAGTTTCCATTGTTTGATTTTTCTTCATATTCACTTTTGTTTCTTTGCATACACAATACTTTTATTGCAGAGTAGGTATTTTAGTTAATATTCTGTAGCAACCCTGAAAACTCATTTTCTTTCTCCTACATGAGATATTATTTGTGTAATGGCTTTTCTGATCTAGTTTTGTGAAGCCTGCTTCCTTCTACTGTGCAGTTTCTGATGCTCATGTTTAAATTTTTTAATGTCTTAGTTCTATAATTTATTCCTACTAACAAGAAGTTGCCTGTGAGTTAGAGGAAGGCACTAACTGGACAATATTAGTCTTACTATTGGATGAGTGTTCTCAGAAGTTTCTTCCTTTGAAATTGAAGAACCAGTTCCTTTTTCATTGTCTGCTCTTAGTCTGGAACTTCTATGGTAACCTATTCGCTTTGGATAAACTGGCTGACATTTGAAATATGCAAGGCATACCAGCCTCACAGCAGCAACACACAAACCACCACAGTATGAGAAGTGAAGGAAGGAGCTGCTGAAAACCTGCATGTTTCACTTGGAAATATTGTCAGATCCTGAGGGCCTAATGAGTGCAAGCAGAAAATTTTTGAAGATAGCCACCCAGAACCAAGGGCAGTCACAATGTGACTGAGGAGGAACTTATTTCTTGGAGAGGAATCAATCGTGGTGACATTGGGTAAAGCTTGTGGGAATGGAGCTTCAGGATCTTCATTTGCTAATGGGGCATGACTCAAGGTGAGGAGAAACAGCTACAAAAATCTTCTAATGATTGGAACTTGGAATGTGTAACGTATGAATACAGGAAAATTGGAAGTGGTCAAAAATGAAATGAAATGCATAAAGATTGATATCCTAAATATTAGTTAGCTGGTATTGGCCATTCTGAATCGGAAAATCATATGATTTACTCTACTGGGAGCAACACAATCAAGAGGAATGTCATTGCATTCATTGTCAAAAAGGACATTTCAAAGTCAATCTTGAATTAAAATGTTGGCTGTGATATAATTATCTATGAGTCTTCAAGGAAATCCAAATCAATACAACTATTATTCACATTTATACACTAACAACAAAAACCAGTGATGATGAAATTCTACCAGTGATGTCAGTCAAACATTGATTAGACATGCAATCAAAATGTAATGATTATTATTGGCAATTGGAATTCAAAAATTGGAAATAAAGAACAAGGAACCGTAGTTGAAAAATATGGCCTTGGTGATAGAAATGAAGCTGGAGATTACATGACAAAATTTAACAAAACCAATGACTTGTTCATGGATAAAACCTTTTATGAACAACACAAAAGGTGACTATACACAAGGACTTCTCCAGATAGAATAAACAGAAACAAAATTGACTGCATCTGTGGGGAGGAACTATGGAGAAGCTCAACGGCAATAGCTAAAAGCAAATCAGGGGCTGACTGTGGCATCAATTGCTCATATGAGAGTTTAGGATAAAACTGGAGAAGATGAAAACAAATCCACAACAGGCAAAATACAATGCTGAGTTGATCCCAATTGAATTTCGAGAACATCTCAAGAACAGACTTCACACATTGAACACTAATGACTGAAGACCTGATGAGCTGTGGGAGGACATCAGGAAGATCCTCTGAGAAGCAAGCAAACCATCATTCAAAAAGATAGGAAAGAAAGAAAAGATCAAAGTGGATGTCAGAAGAGACCCTGAAACTTGCTCTTGATCATGGAGTAGCTAAAGCAAACGAATGGAAGGAGCAAGTAAGTCAGAACTGAGTAGAAAATTTCAAAGGCAGCTTGATAAAGACAAAGCCAAATATTATAATAAAAATGCAAATACTAGGCTGAGCCCTGGTGGCGTAAGTGGTGGAGTGCGGGACTGCGGACGCAGGCTTGGTGGTTCAAATCCAGCGGCGGCTCTCAGGAGCGGTGTCGGTAGCGCCCACGACCACCAGAGGGCAGGGATGCCCCCACCCCAAAAATGCAAATACATAGAATTAGAAAATCAAAAGAACACACTTAGCATATCTTTTTTTTCCAATGAACCATTTTATTGGAGGATTATACAACTCCCATCACGATCAATACATACAGCAATTGTAAGCAGACCGCATTTGCACACTTGTTGCCATCGGCACTCTCAAAACATCCTCCCAACACTTAGGCCCCGAGGACCAGCTCTCCATATTTCCCTTCCCTCCCCACTCCCCCTCCCCCATGAACCCTTAATAATTTACAAAATGCTATTACTTTTTTATATCATACATTGTCTGATGTATCCCTTTACTCACGCCCCTGCATTTGGCATATCTTAAACTGAAAGAACTTAAGTAAAAAAAAAAAAAAATTAAGCCTTCACTTGCAATCTTTAAAGAATCTATGAGCAAAATATTGAGCGACGCAGCATTAGAAGAAGATGGAAATAATAAGAGTCACTGCACCCCAAAGAATTAGTGCACACTCCACCATTTGAGAAGATAGCATAAGTACCAATAAGTACTTATAGAGCATAAGTACTAAAGAAAGAAGTTGAAGTTTTATTGGAAGCATTAGCCAAAAACAGGGCTCCAGAAATTGACGGGATACCAATTTAAATGTTTCAACATACTGGTAAAGCACTGGAAACACTCACTTGTCTATACTAGAAAATGTGGAAGACAGCTACTTGGCCAACTGACTGCAAGATCCATATTTGTACCAATTCCAAAGAAAGGTGACTCACCAGTATGCTCCAATTATGGAACACGCTCACTGATATTACATGCAAGTAAAGTTTTGAAGAAGATCATCAAAGGACGGTTGCAACAGTCTATTGTCATGGAGCTACCAGAGGTTCGGGTTGAATTCAGATGATGACTTGGTACATGGGTTATCACTGATGATGTCAGAGATGGATCTTGCCAGATAGCACAGAATATCGGAAAGAAGTCTGTGTATTATTTATTGCATAAGAATACTCTGGATCACCTTGAGAAGAATGGTAATTTCAGAACACTTCATTGTGCTCATACAGAACTTTACAGGAAGCAAGAGGCCATTGTGCAAATGGAGCAAATTGCAGCCTTCAGTGTGGATCACAACTCAATGTAAGGCAGACTAAAACCCTCACACCTGTACCAATAGGCAACACCGTGGTGAATGGAGAAAAGACTAAAGTTGTTGAGGATTCTTTCTTGCTTAGATCCAGTTAATGTTCATGGCAGCAGCAGTCAAGAAATCAAGATGCATCACATTAGGTAAATGATCCCATTTAGTGACATCTTTAGAGTATTGAAAAGCGAGGGTGTGGCTTCGAGGACTAAGGTGAGACTGACCCAAGCAGTGGTAATTTCAATTGCCTCATATTCAGGTGGAAGTTGAATACTGAATGAAGAAAAAGTTAGAACAGATGCATTTGAATTATGGTGCTAAAGAAGGATAATGGATTAGAAGAACGCACAGATCTGTCTTGAAAGAAGTACAGCCTGAGTGCTTCTTAGTGGCAAGAATGGTGAGACATGATCTTACACACTTTGGACATATTGTCAGAAGAGATCAGTCCCTGAAAAAGGACATCATGTTTGGTAAAGTAGGGGAAATGAAAAAGAGGTCGGCCCTCAAAGAGACGGTTGACACTGTGACTGCCGAGATGGAATGAAGCAGACGTATGTATTCTGAGGATGTGGCAGGACTGGGTAGTGTTTCGCTCTGTTGTGCTTAAGGTTGCTGTATTTCAGAACTGCCTTGATAGCACCTCGCAACAATAAGAAATCGTACTTCTTAAATTAGAACTTTTGGGAGGTGGGCACAAGGAGCTCATGTCTAGTAGTTTGGGTCAGAATAGCTTATTGTTTAGTGAGCCATGCACCAGTAAAGCTTTTGACTATTTCTGGATTGGTCTGTGCACGTTAAGAACTGTCTTGCAATCTGTTCTATTTCCCATAAATAATGAATGTGGGGCTGAGCCCCGGTGGCGTAGTGGTTGTGCGCGGGACTGTGGCCCACTGGAATGGAGGTTCAAATCCAGCAGCAGCTCCACAGGAGCAACGGCTGGGCCTCCTACTCCCACCACCAGAGGGCAGTGGTGCCCCCCCCAGATTAAAAAAAATGAATGTGGTCCCAAAACCCAACTAAATACAATGCTGGAGTCCATTACAACGCATCGTGACCCTGTAGGACAGAATAGAACTGCCTCAATAGATTTCCAAGGCTGTATGTGTTTTCAGAAGCAGACTGCCATGTAGGATTCTCATGCAACTGCTGTGCTGGAAGCTCCAGATCACTGCATTTTGGTTAGCAGCTGAGCACTTTAACCAGGGCACATCAGGGGTTCCTTTGAAGAGGAACAGCCTGAGGCATGGGCACAACTTTTTCAACCTGTTTTTTTCTCTATGAGAGTGCATCTCGGCTCCTTCTTCCCATATTTCCATAAACCTTCTAACCATGTGGTCTTGCTTATAGCAGAACTCACGGCCAGGAAAGTCAATTGTGAGTGACAGCAACCCAGCAGAACAGAGTAGAACTGCTCCATCGAACTTCTGAGGCTGTACAGCTTGGCAAATGCAGACTGTGGAGTGGCTGGTGGGTTCGAACTGCCCACTGTGGTTAGCAACTCCATGTTTAACTCACTGTGCCACCAACGCGCCTTTGCTTGTACCAACTATGTCATCCATTGGATTCCAACTTGCTGGTACCAGTGCCTCCTAATTGATCTCCAACATGATTTCCATTGTTTTCAACAATGTCCTTTGGGACACAATTCTCCATACTCTATTCCAAATACTCCCCATAAACCGACCTGTGTAGTTGTCTTTATGGACTATCGTTTCCTATTTCAGAATCTATGCACTGACTGAATTGGACCTAGGGGTGGGGCACATTTTAGCTGGAATGACATGATCACCAACAGGGGACACTGGCAGAAGTCACTGATGGCAGCTTCTGGGATTTCCAACTCCCCCACCCCCACCCCCATATGTAATCTTTAATCTCTGAGTAAGCTGTAAGCAGAGATAACAGCCCCAGTATTCTTGACTTGCTGCTAGTGGAGTGACACTTTCATCCCATGAATGGGGAATTAGGAGAAGATATCCCCAGCCCTCTTGTACAGTGTCTGCAAAACGAGGCTGCACAAGGAGGCTTCCATACCCAGGCAGTTTGTTCCCAAAGTCGTCATCGTCCCAAAGGGGGAGCTAGGCTAAGTGGGAAGCTCCCTCCCTCACTCCCATCCTCTTCCGCACACGTGGCCAGAAAAATGTGCCTGCGGCAGATCTTCTTTAATAATGATTCATGATTATTATTTTACTATCAAGATTTAATATTAAATCTAGAATTGGGGGAAAGCTGTATCTTTTCGGGGGGGGGGGGTGCATCACTGCCCTCTGGTGAGAGTGGGAGGCCCAGCCTTGCTCCTTGCTGCTGGGTTTGAACCGCCAAGCCAGTGGGCCGCAGTCCTGCACACAACCACTACGCCACCGGGGCTCAGCCCTGGAAAGTTGTATCTTAAAGGCCACATATTTAGTGGTGTTTTTTAATGAATTTTTTTCATTTGCAACATGCACCTAATACAATTTCCAGTAGCTTTGAATTGGTTTGCAAGAGAGGGCGCATGGGCCTCCTTGCTCCACTGTCTGGAAGTCCTGCCCTTTGATAAACTTCTGAATGTAACTCCTTATTGCAAATTCAGGGCAGCAGAAAGAGAAATTGGGTATAAACAGTACGGGGTTCTGAAGCTTCCCTTTAGCAAGCTCAATGACTTTATCTCATGTTTCTTTTCATTTGAAGAATTCCTTTCCATTCTAAAATGCTAGTGTTTTATGAAATATAGTTGCTTGCTGGAAAATGTACCTGTGAGAAGAGGGCATATGGAAACTAAACCACTTCTTTTAAACCAAAATATTCCAATTTGCCTGTAATTATAATGCACTTTATTTCTAACTCTAGATAGCTAGCTTAATGCACTTTTCAGTCAAAAACAGTCCTCTTTTCCAAAGGTTTCCTTCAAAATCATTGTAAGTACAAAACAAGGGCTAGCAGAAACGTGTCTTCCACCGATTACTCATCAAAAGTATGAGCGCCTAATGCCAACTGAAAGCACTGTAATTTGCTCCCCCTTTATTCACATTATGAACTCTGTAAGCAATTGCTTTTTTCTATTAAATCAGTTATCTTTGTAATAGGACTGTAAGGACATTCTGCCAGAGTATCTTGGGTGAATGATAAAATGTTTTTCTTGGGCATTTCATAAAGAGTTGCTTTTATGTGACCCCATTTTTAGCCACATACTTTCTTCTGCAGTGATTATCTAGAAAACATTTAAAAACAAGAAAATTAAAGTAAAAAGCCCCCGGTGCTGACTTTTTGTTTTAACCAACTAGTTTTAACCTGCCTATCTCATTTTATATCATTTACTACTGTGATACAGTGAGTCATGCTATGGCTTTTTTAACCATAGTCTTGTAACTTGATGGGATCAGGAAAACAGTGTTCCTGAAAATCTGGTTAAGTTTGTCATTCAATTTGGTTTAAAATGTCTCCAAAACAAGAATTGACGATTTCATTCGCATCAAGAACACAACCATTAATGGTGTCCTCTGAACCCCGACATCCCTGTGTGCTGTACTTCCATGATCCAGGATTCAGAGATGTTACAGAGGAACACAGCAGCAGAAACAAAGGGCCAGATCATAAGACACAGTGGTAGGCTTCCCAGTACAACAGTAGCTAGCTTCCTTGTCAAACTGGGTTCCTTGAAGGACTTAACTTGGAAGAGCTAGGTTTGCTAACCCACAGAGCTAGAGCTGAATGCCTTTGGATTAGCACGTGTGGTGGAAGAGTTTGGGCATTTGTCGGCAGCACTAAAGGAATCTTGGCATAATTTCTAGAGCAGGGTTAAGGCCAAGAAGCTGCAAGGCTAAGGGTGAGGACTAGAGAGAGGTATGTGGACAGGTGTAACTGAAAAAAGAGGTGCTCCTGACTGGAAGAAGTGGGACTGAACATTGCAGCTCCTGAACAGGACACGACAGAAAAGGCTTGATTCGTGGCCAACAGAGGACTGGTTTTCCCTCCACTACTGTACACCTGCTCATGCAGCCATCTCAGTGTGCCAGTTATTGGCCAACCCCCCAGCATGCCTGTCTTGCTCTACACACCTCACTCAACCGACCTTACTGCAGGTGACTTCTTTTTGTTTCCATGAATGAAGAGGAACATGAAAAGACAGCAATCTTACAACAGGCAAAGAAAAAAATGAGGGAATTGCTGTCAGACATGCACGCGCGCGCGCACACACACACACACGGAAAAACACAAAGGGAGTTGAGTAAAGCAGTAAGGGGAGCAAAGGAATTAAGTCTTGAGGAATCACAAACTTAGACTTTGGGGCAGGACTTGGCAGCTCATCAGACTAGATCAGAAAACATTCATAAAGGTCAACAGACAGACCCGGAGCTATTTATAGACTGCTGCCCCCCCCCCCCGCCCCGCCCCTGCTCTATATAAGATAGGCAGGGGGAAAAAAATCCCTGAAAACAATGGAACCGATGGTTCCAGGGGGACATGGAAGGGAGGGGGAGCCAACAAGCCTAGGGACAAAGAAACCAGTGAACTAAACTTGAAGGCAGGGAGGGCGTAAAATGCCTAATGGGGTTTGACCAAGTGCAAAAATAGGAAGTACTGAAAGCCGAATAAAGGTCGAATGTGATAGTGGAACAAAGGAAAGTAAAAAGAAAGAACTAGGAGGCAAAGGACATTTATAGAGGGCATAAATACAGGCATGTAGGCATGCAAATGTAGTCATATGTAATTATATTTAACGATAGGGACACGGAGTTATGAACATGCTAAATATTAAGGTAGCAGACGGACATTGGGTCTCTATTCAAGTACTCCCACAATCCAAGACTTTGTTCTAATAACCTAGCATTCTATGATGGTAACCTTCCTGACACAACTGCAGATGTTAAAATGGGTGCATAAGGAAATGTGAAGAAAGCTGATGGTGCCCGGATATTTAAAGATATTGCGGGCAGGGTCTTACAGGCTTGAAGATAAACAAGCGGCCATCTAGCTGAGAAGCAGCAAAGCCCACATGGAAGCAGCACACCAGTCCGTGTGATCACGAGGTGTCCACAGGTTTCGTATCAATGCGAACCAGGGGTGGGGTGGAGTGGAGACCCAAAGCCAATCTGCAGACAATTTGACATTCCCTTACAGAAGGGTCAAGAGGAAGGAATGATCCAGAAAGAGTGCAGTAAGGCACTGATGAAACATACAACATTTCTCTAGTACTTTTTTCCTTTTTCCTAACCTCCTCTAGTTCTTTAATGCTTCCTCCCCCCCAACTATCATGACTCCGGTTCTAACAAATCTGACTAGACCAGAGCACGGACACTGGTACAGAGAAGAGCTCTCAACAAATGGAATCCAGGACAGATAAACCCCTCAAGGACAACAAGGGAACAGCGAGACCATGAGGGTAGGGGGAAGGTGGGGCGAGAAAGGGGGACCGATCACAATGTTTGATGTATAACCCCCACCCTACCCTTAGGGTGAAGGACAAAACATGGATGAAGGGAGACAGTGGATGGTGGGATGGTGTAAGATATGAAAAAAATAATAATCTAAAAATTATCAAGGGTTTATTAGGGTGGGAGGGGAGGGGTGGGGAGGGAAGAAAAAAAAAAACGAGGAGCTGATACCAAGGGCTCAGGTAGAAAGAAAATGCTTTGAAAAGGATTATGGGAACTTATGTACAAATTGTGCTTGGCAAAATAGCTGTATGGACTGTTGTTAGAGCTATAAGAGACGCCAACAAAATGATTAAAAAAAAAAAAAGGGCCACAAAGAGTTCAAGAACCGATGACTGCCGAACCCCTGCATTAGATGATAGTTATGCTGCTGGTTAAGATGAAAAATATTCTGTATGCCAACCTGAAACTTAAAGGTCTTCCTCAAAATGGTACATAATCACAAAAACTTAAAAAAAATGTTAAGTATAAACCTTTATGATATCGAACATATGAATTAAATGCATGTCAATTTCTGACAAGTTTAAACACTCATCACTGAAGTATTTCAGTTGAGAAGGAACAAAAACAATAAAATGACATACTTTTGTTCTTTCTCTTTTCCTTTAATTTTAACAAACAAACGCTTTCCATCGAAATTGCAAGCATAAAGAACTTTAAAAACTATACATAGGTTTGGAAACCAAGCTCATTCATCCGGTGATGGACATCAAATGGATATTGGGCCTCAAAAAAGAAAACTGGGTAAACTCAGATGGTAACAAAGATTATCCATTGAACATAACCAAGGCAGTAATAAGAAAATATTTGGGGGAACAAATCTAGATAACACTTTAATAGATTAGAAATGATGTAAAACTATAATTTCCTTTAAATTTATCTAAAAGTATTATAGAAAATGGGAAGGTATGCTTTTCTTTAAAATACAAGTAGTTTCTGAGTTATGGAAAAGATCCACTTCTATTGTGTTTTCTAGACTTTTTAAGTCAATCTTAACAGGTGTGTTCAGTTCTTCTTTAGCCTTATTTTAGTGCAAGAAAAAAAGCTGAAACCTTTTCAAAGATTCAAAAACTGTGCGCCATGTGAAGGTGACTGGGATAAAGAAACTGTTAAATTCATCTCAAAGTCATTGACAAATTTACATGACATGAAACAGGGCTTCATAGATGACAGCACTGCTCAAAGACGTGACCAATTACGCTACTCTGAATATGTGTCACTGACCACAGTCCCCCTAATAATTCATTCTCTGCCTCAGGCTCTCAAAGCGAGTCATTATGCCTTTTCCAAGCCACCCACTCCATGGCTTTGGCCCATAATTTTTCTGGGTCAGGATCCTTCTTTTGCTTCTCCTCCGCCATGGCAGAATTGGTTTAAAGCCTTGCAATAAAGGCAAGTAGGAGTCGCCTAGAGCTGGGGCATTTATAATTTGGGGACTGGCTATAAAACAATCGTTTCAGTGCAAATGTATTGTCAAAAGAGAGAGACAGAGAGACAGACAAATTATTTCATGTGACTTAGCAGGAACAATTTCCACATCCTTTCACGCTGTTGATAATTTCCTCTTGCAGTTTCTTCCTTTCGATATCTTTGGATCTATCTTCTTTCTTTGCATTCTGTGTGGCGTAATTGTGGCTCTGCACACGACTTTGCGCATGCCACATTTCAGAATAAATACTGCTAGAGCTAGCGAGCAGACTGTGGTGGGTACCACGTTCAGCTACCTTACCCTAAGAAACAAACCAGGGAAACACAGAGAGATGATATTAGTGAAACAAAGGGAAGTAATCTCTAAGATTACGGGTTTACATTCATGAAAACAACTGTCATAGTTCCGTGTCAACCACAGTTAACTCATTCACTGCCACAGGGTAGATTCCAGCTCAGTGGCCCCACGGACAAGGAAGAACTGCTGCTGGGAGTTGCTGGGTCTGTAACCCTTTATGCGAGTAGAAACCTCATCTTCCTCTCTCGATTGTAGAGGAGGATCAAATCGAGGTAAGACTGCTCTCCCCGTTTGCCAAACTTCCCAGTGCAATGAACAACAAAGTATCTACGTAACTTCACATCTATACACACGCCTTGGTTTATTGCACTTTACTACTGGTGCCTGACAGAGGCTTGTTTACAAATTGAGGTCTAGTGGTGCCTTTTTTCCAACAGCCTGTGTTCACTTCCTGGCTTTAGGTCACACTTTTGTATAATGCAATGCACATTTCACAGACTACGCCACTCAATGGCATCTCATCAATTCTCAATCCTCAGAGACCCTGTGGAGCAGGGGCAGTGAACCGTCCTTGTGGGTTTCCGAGACCGTACTTCTCTGTGGGAGTAGAAAGCTCTTTCTCTTGCAGAGGAACCGGTGGTTTTGAAATACTCACTATGCTATTGTGTTTATAGTAAACACAACTTGTACACGCACTGGGAAACTTAAAAAAAAAAAAGGTGCACATTTCTTTTTATTGTGATTTACCTTACTGCCGTAGTCTAGAACTGAATCTGCAATGTCTCCATGGTATGTCTGGACTTTAAGCATTTTGTTTAAAGAAGATAATTTAAAAAAATTTAACTGTCACTTTAAAGGGCAGAGTAGGAAGGCCTTTCAAGGTATTATTTCCTAGTGACAGCAAATACTTTATGGCAGGAGAAAAATGGGACTTTCTAATCCTATAAAGAGTTACAGTCTCGGACTCTCAGAGGAGCAGATACACCCTGTCCTCCAGGTGACTGAGCCAGCAGTGACTCAATTGCAGAGTTAGTTACAGTAGGAGGTACCCCAAAAACCCTGGAATGGCGCTGGGCAGAGCGATTATTTTCAGAGTACACATTTTTCCCTGCCAACTGAGCGTCAAGCAACTCACTCTGAGTTAGTGTACCCTGGTTCTTCTCACTGGTCACAGGGATTTTGTTTGCATAAAAGCAGTTTTGCTCAAAGCTTGATTTTTTGCGATGGCATTTAAGAGAGCCGTATGCAGCTGTGAAATTTTGTTTCCTAGCCAGAAAAACTGCCGCAGAAACGGTTGTGATATTGAGCGCTGCTTACAAGGCTGCTGCTATGGACAACTGAAGTGGTCTTCTTGTTTCTGCACGGGTGAAATGCTGATTGATGACCAGCACCACTCTGGAGTCTGTCAGCCTCCTGAAGATCCAAAAATGGTAACTCGGTTGCCTCAGATCAGACTGTTAATCAAGCTTTCTCTTTAGAGGTTCTGAAAAGCCTGTGTCCTGTGATCCTTGGGGGGTGGGGTGGGGGTGCGGCGATTTCTCCATGGAAACTGCACTTCGAGTTAACACAGCACAGAAACAATATAGATTTTGCTGTGGGCTAAACTGTCGCCCAGAAAGATGCCAAAATACTAACAAAGCTTTGTCATGAATATCACATTATTTGGAAATGGTTTTGTTGTTTTGAGTAATTACATTAAATGAGACCATACCTGAGTAGGTATGATTGTAAGTTAATTCCCTTGGGGTAGAATTGAATAGAAGAGGAAAACGGATAAGAAGAGAAAGTAAAAAAGGGAAAGAGAGAACTGAAAGAATCACAGAAGGGTCTTCCTCTAGGGTCAACAGAGTGAGGGGATAGCCCTGTCAAAACACCAACTTACTCTTGTAGTCTCTGCAATTGTTACACAATATATTTCTCTTCTTCACAGTCTTTCATTTTGTGATATTTTGAATAAATCATCTTAAAAAACTAGAACAGATTCCAACATGATCTACGTTTACTTTATTTCTTAACGGTTACTGTTACACTTGTTAGGAGACAAAAAGTTTGTTCATTTCCACTAGAAGAAAATGTCTGAATGGCATGGTAGATAAAGATTTCAGAACCTTTATAAATATCCCTTTAAGTAAGATAACTCTGAAATTTATCAGGACCCACTTCTGAGTAGTTATTTTCAGCTTTCCAACTGCTGGCTGAGAAGTTTAAAAAAGACTATCTAGTTCAACTGTCTGAATTCCTTTGAAACCTTAAGCATTTAGGCCCAATCTTTCTACGTATATTATAGGTCACTTCACTGGCACAAAAGTCCCCATGGATCATGTGTTTTATATTTTTCTATTCAATGAAATAAAGAAAAAAGTCTCCAAAGAATGACTACCTTATGAAACAACTAGTGGACAAGTTCAGGAAGACGACAGAATCCCCACACCCACCATGATCACTGATGAAAACAAACACAACTCGGTAGTCTCAATTCTGTAAAACCTCTAAGGAGCACCTGGAAGGTGGCAACAGCTAAAAGAATTCTGAACTTTTAAACGATGGGACAACTTTCTGCCCCTACAGCCCTCCCCTTTCTTGGATTTGCTACAGTGGCACAGAGCAGAACAACACTCTCACAGTGTTCTCAGTGTTTCAGTTCATTGTGCACAGGGCCAATGTGCATCAGAATAGACTTTCTGGCACTTAACAGGAACATTATTTTCTATGCTCTCTAAAGATTGAGATTGCATTTTAAAAAAAATTTTCTTATGCTCCCTGTATTGCCTACATTTTTCACGGACCATTTTGGAGGCGGTCCTTTAATATCTGCTGACATTTACCAACAGAGCATGATAAAGCTGACTAAAGGCTCTCTCTATGTAGAGGAATGGGTTTTTCACCTGACGGGTTTCTCTGTAGGATGATCAGGTATGGCACCTGGCCATACTATTGGGGTCCCAAAGTGCAACATTTTTGATAGGGCTACTTTTGCTTTCCTACAGAATTCTCCTCCAATTCTCTACTGATGAGGAAAGGATTCGCATAGTAGAAATAGAGAACTACTTTGGCTGTTGGCACACGATACTCAACGTGTTCATCTCTCTCTCTCTCTCTTTCTTAATGTGGTGGTGGCTTCCTGGTAGCCAGAGTCTCTTAGATTTCATTTCCTGACTAGTAACTCCAATCTCTTGCCACTATAGGGCAGAAGAAATCACTTGGCTGTGCAGGTGAGGGAGAAGCCTGAGAGAGATCTATTTCTTACACTAGGGGGCTTCAAAAAGTTTGCAGAAAATTAACATAATCTTTTAATTAAAGTTTCCACAAACTTTTAAAATTTTCCTCATATAGACTTGCACCTAATTCTCTTATTTGAAACCTTCTGCCCACCCCCACTTTATACAGCACCCATTGTCTCCCACTCCAAAAACTTCTCAGAGATCTACAGCATACAGCATACGGTATTATCATATTTCTGTTTATGTCCTTCTCTTTTTCGGTACATGGTATTGAGGGTATTTTTAACCCCACTAATTAATTCAACTGTGTAGAGAAAATTTCCCTAAATGTTCCGATATCTTTTGTGTATTCTTTTTCTAATGCCTTTGTACACATGAGTTTATATTTTATACTCACTTTATTCTTTGCGATTTTTTTATTCCTTTAATTTTATTGAGGTTGGGAGATTTAGAGATAAACAAATGTGTCTAATCTTCAATGTTTAATCAAATATGGCATTTTAACATCAATACTGTATGCAACTGCAAGCGTTTACCTACAGCTGTATAGTTAGAACTTGTTATATATATATTTAAATTACTTTATCAAGTCTGTGCTTATCTGACTTATGCTATGAAGTTCACAGTTCTATGCTGTTATAAACAGTTCTATGCTGTTAGTTTTTGGAATACAACTGGAACTATAATTGGATCTTAATTTCTTAATGATCACACCACTTATCTCTAAAGCATTTTATAATTTGAAAATTCTGTATTGTTTAATTATGAAGAGCAGGGATTTTTATTTTGTAGTGAAACTTTGATAGCATTAGTTTCTAGTAGTTATCTTTAACTGCAGGTAAATATGTATCTAATTTTATTTTAAATTCTGGACTATCATTGTTATAAAATATATTTAGAAAATTTCTTGCATACTAGAAAAAAATCATTTATTTTGGAGTGAATAGGAACATTTTTCGAACAGGGAAAAAACAGTAAGGCCTAAGGTACAAGCACCAGGCACGCTGGCGGCGCAGGTTACATAGCGGGCTGCCCACCACAAGGTTAGCACTCTGAAACTTCCTGCAGCTCCATGGAAAAAAGAGAGCACTTCTACTCTT